>VYZW01013376.1:196268-219352 GCA_013401315.1 Balaeniceps rex
GGGGGGGAGAGAAAAGGATTTAAAAAAATAATGTCTTCATTGTTCTACTGAACTCTTAATGCCAAAGCGTGGCGAGCCCGCGGGAGCTGCGCGGCCGCGGAGGGCAGCGCGGGGGACGGCGGAGGCGCCCCCCAACCCCGCTCCCTCATTCAAACCAAGAAAGAGTAAGAAGCAGCTCCCTTGAGGTGTGAAGGCGCAAACTCTCGCTTCTGCAGCGGACTGCTTAAGTAACTTCATTCCCTGACCCGAACGTGGGGAAATCAAACATGCAAATAAAATGTTGGATATATTCAGATTTCTCCTTAAATTTCCCTGGCGTGCACACACTCACCCCCCCAGCGGAAAATCCTGCTTCCATTTAATAGTCTTAACGATTCTCGCTTTATAAGAAATAAAACGCGAATTATTTGTTTTTTTCGTTTACTTTAGGAAGCTTTCCGTGTTGGTTTGTTCTTTTTTTTTTTTTTCCGGCTTTATTCTTCTCCTCTTTCTTTCTTTTTCTTTCTGTCTTTTTCTTTCCCGCCTGGTGCTAGGCAAGCAATTGATGAAACAAAACAGATTATAAGATTAGCAGCAGGATTTTGTGCATATTAATGATAGGGAAGGGCACCGAATGGGTTTGTAATTGCAGATCTTGCGCTTGGGATTGGGAACTGTAGCCCTGCTACAGCAAAGACCCCCCTGTGAGGTTTTCACATTGGAACTTAGGGGAAAAGTGAAAAAGTAATTACCAGAGCACAACATTGAAATGTTAAAGCACTTATTCTTTCTTTCAGCGTTCTGTTTTAAAGGGGGGAAACGGGCAAAATGGAAAATAAATTACTTTCAAATAAGTAGGTTAGCACCTGAATGCTGGTGCGCATTTTCCCTTCGGTTTTTTTTCTCTCTTTTTTTTTTTTTTTCAAATTCTAGCAATTATTTAGCAGGGCATTTGCTTCTGAACCTACCATCCAGGCAGCAGAAACGGGGGAAGGGAGGGCAGGGAGACCTCGGGAACACAGGGGCACTGCGCCTGTGAGGTTTGAAGCAAATATCGCCAGGAAAACTGTTCAAAGCTGCAGTTTGAAATTTAGAGGGGTTTTTGGTTTGGGTGTTTTTTTTTCTTTTCTTTTCTTTTAGTTTTGTTTTGAAATCGGGGCTTAAAAGGCAAAGATTGTTTTGGTTTCCTCTTCGACACAGCATCAAACGGTATTTTAGCAAGGGATGCATTTCACAACCACAAATCCCTTCCAGGAACGGCGTGTTCCCTGCAATATCGAGAAGTAACCTGACACTGAATTTTAACTCTTATTGAGGGTCCCTCCTTGTTTCTTGGGCTGCTTCAGTCCTCCTCCTCTGAGCTTATTCCTCCTAAAAGCTGGATTTTTGCGTTTAAAACACAGTGCTCCTTTACTGACTTTTGTAATTATTCTCTCCCGTGATTAACAGCAAAAGATGGCTTAGGGTTAACGGCACCTACTCGCGCGTATTGTTTTAATTCTGCTTTCAACGGAAAATAAATGTATCTGGTGGAAATTAGGCTTTGAAAACTTTTTTTTTACGAGTCAATAAAACGGAGTATCTGCTCCTCAGGCAGTAATTTCTGATTTCGGATTGGAGGCGGGGGGGGGGGGACCACAAAAAACAGCAAACCCAACTTTGCGTTTCGTCCATCCCATCGCTCCAACCCTCTTCTCCCACCTTCACCTCTCTCAGGTTCAGAGCAAGGCAAAGCTCGGAGTCAGGGCTAGTTTTTAACCACTATTTTAAAGATTAAAAAAACGGGGGGGGGGGGGGCAATAAAAGCCCGTGAGGGTGAGGCTTTTTTTTATTTATTTCTTTTTCCCGGTGCCCCGGGGCTTGGGAGCCGGGCCGGAGGGGAGCCCCGGGGCGCGGCGCCCCGCCCGGCGGGCAGGGCTGCGGGCCGTTTTGGGGTGCTGGCATTTGCATGAGCCGCTGCGCTGATGGGAGGGAGGGTCCCCGCCAACCCCGGGGGGTCCCCCCCCAGCCCAGGGTAGGGAAGCTGCCAGCGGCGGCCGGGGCAGCGGGGGGGGACCCCCGCAGTGCCCCACGCCACCGGGGGGCCGCCGGGCTGCAGCCGTGGGGACTGGGTCATGGGTGGGTGGGTGGATGCATGGATGGATGTAGGGTGGCCCCTGGCCCCACGGGGACCGGGACAGCCCTGCACCTTCCTGGGCTGCTGGCAGGAGCCCCGGACACTGCAGAGAAAGCAAAGGGGAGAAGGGGAAGGGGAAGGGGAAGGGGAAGGAGGGAGAAGGGAGAAGGGAGAAGGGAGAAGGGAGAAGGAGGAAGGGAGAAGGGAGAAGGGAGAAGGGAGAAGGAGGAAGGGAGAAGGGAGAAGGGAGAAGGGAGCAGGGAGAAGGGAGAAGGGAGAAGGGAGAAGGGAGAAGGGAGAAGGGAGAAGGAGGAAGGGGTGCCTTCATCACAGCCCTTACACTGCCACCAGAACAGTCTCTTCCAGCCACCCTGATGCCCACAGCACCCTTTCAGCTGGGACCAGGGTGGCTGTGGAAAGGCCACCTGCAGAGAGGTACACACGCACCAGCCCAGCACCAGTGGTGCCAGCAAGGGCCAGTGAAGAAATTAGTGCCCTCCATTTCCATCACACCTTCCTTCCCCCTCACAGTCCCCACTGGGTCTCCCTGTCCCCTCAGTGCACACCAGGCCTCTCTTCACCCCCCCAAGCAGTGGGTGTCCCTCACAGGGAACAGGAGGGGGGCTTTCCTCCCCATGTCCAGGGGTGCAGGGAATGGGATGCAGAGCGGCAATGTGCCCATACAGCAAGGAGGGGAGAGATCAGATATCCTCACTACATTTGGGGTTATTGCTTCCCAAATTAAGTCTGAAGCTCCTAAATCTGTGATAGCAAAGCCCATACCGTAAGGTGCTGGTCAGAATGATGTCTTCAGAAATGCAAGAGGCCCGATTCCTAAAGCTGTTGTAGGTGCCCGCTGCCTGCTGGCATCATTTGAAGCTGATCATCCCGGTGAGAATGAGGAGTGCCAAATGCCTGTGCTACCTTCTTGGGCCTCTGTAATTCAAACTGTGGCTCCAAGTAGCTTTGGGTCTTATGCTTGTAATTTTATTCCTATTTCTGCTAGTGCTGCTAATCTTATTAAGGTTATGACATCAAGCACACACATCAGTTCAGAATTTTCCAAAGTGAAGCTTGCTGAAGGTAAAAACCTTGTCCCCGTGAGACATGCCTGCAATAGCCTAGAATTTATGGGAGACAAGTTCATGCTGCTGGGAAGACCTGGTCTAGGCTTCCTGATACCTGACTTCATTCCTGACTTGCTTTTGCAGTCATCCCTAATATATAGCACTGTTTGTGCAGATCTGGTACACTACGGGATGCCACTGGAAAAGCTTCATGTTAACTCTGCATGTCCTGTCCTATGTAAAAATGCAGCTCAGGTACAGTCGGTAGTGCATGTATTGCTCCAAATCTGACCATCACTGACAGCCCTGCCTCCAGTTTTGTCACCAAGAGGCCTGTGGTTGGATAATACGGAATTAAATACTTGCAATTGAGGGGGGACTGGTGGCAGAGGATGTGCAAGGGCTGTCTGGTTATATCGCTGGCACTGCTGGGTGAGAGCACAGGTGGGAGAACAAAAATCACTTCCACCGTCTTCAATCATCAGCACTCGGGCCATCACTGAAGGGTTTGTCTTTTACTTTAGAGTTTAAGAAGGTCCCACGGGTCAGTGGTACTTGGTCAGAGTGGAGGGAAGAGCTGTGGTCTCTGTTCTCTGCCCACCAGATGCCTCAGAAGGAGCTCGCCCTGCAGAGGCTGCCCATCCCTGCCTGCCCCACGGCGGTGCCATGCTAAAATATATTGTAGGTAGAGACATCTATTGCTTTCTTTACAATCGACTTGGAAAAAACCCAGTTCCTCCTGTAAGAAAAAGCCAGTCCTGTACTGACGACAAAATCTCTGTTGGTGCAGTTCTAAGATTTTGCAAGGAGCTACAAAATCCAGAGGTGAACTGGACTAACTGACTTCACCATACAGATTAATCGGTGTCTAATATTTTGTTGAATATTAAAGATATGCCAAATTTACAGAAAAAGGCACACGGTAAGTTCAGTAATAAATGTAAATACGTCTCTACATTGTAGCTATATCAGGCAACTCTTTCTTTAATGTTTAACTGGCATTTGTTAAAGTGGGTGTGTGAGGGCGATGTGTACAGTGCACGTTTGCTGTCAAAGCCTGGGAAAATAAGTGTGTCTTTGTGCCTAGGTTTTCCTGAAGTACGCACATTCCCGAGTATAGGCAGACAGAGAAAACTGGAAGGCTGTCCCATTTCACGTGGAGGGGAGATGTAAAGATCTGTGCTCGGTTCCTGGCCTTGCTCCCCCCCTTACTGACATCAGTTTGTGTCAAGTTTACCGAAAAACCCTGCTGCTGTAACACTCCATTTGAGAGGCGAGGGGGAAAGGATAATAAACTTTTTTTTAATTGCTTCCCTGGCTATAAATTAGCATGCATTGGGCTAAATTTTTTTCCGTGAACAAAAGCACAATTGACGGCAAGGCTTAGGGAAAGTCGGGAGGGAGCTCTGAGCCCCCAGGCTCCCCTGCGTATTGAACCTGAGCAGGGGGAGGCCTTGTCTGTGCCCAGCAGTTGAAGGGCACTGAGAACTACAACAAAACAATAGGGATTTTTATGTTTCACTGACTGTTTTTGCAGCTGCATCTTCCCCCCTTCCTCCTCTCTCTCCCCCCCCATTATTTCATGTGAGAACCAAGTATGAAAATAGAAGCCATGGCTCTCCCTCCTGCCACAGCCAATGTGCATAAAACCGGGCCAGAAATCACCAGAGATCCGAGGTTAGTTATAAGTCAGTGTTACGGGCAAAAGCAGAAACTGTTTTGTGCTTCTACACCGTATTTCATTTCTGTTATCACGGACGTAAAGCCAGGGCTGAAGCCCACTGACTGCATTTTGAGTTCAATGTGATCACCTTCACATCCCCCAGGCTCCCGATGGCATTTGAGGAGGAGCTGGCAGAACCCACTGAGTTCTGCCTTTGCAGTTCCCCCTCTATGCACGCTTCCCATTCGGCCCTGGAATATCTGATAAACCATCTCTTCCCATGGTAAAAGCTCATATCAGGTGATTTTTCTCCAGAGCTGCCTGTGGGGAAGCCCTTGCGTTACTTCTCCTCTGGTGCATCCAGTTACCGACCTGAACAAAGAGACGACTGCAAGTAAGAAGTAGGTGGGCATGGACCACAAGTTGGAGAGCAAATGTTAACAGAGAGGTGGCCTAAGGGGTGGGGAAATACTGGTGGAAAGTGGCTGAGAAATGGCTGAGACATGGGGATGGAGAGGACAGATGCGTGCCTGTCCTCTCATACTCTGCAGTGGAGTCATTCCTTGTTCTCCATATCCGTAGGCAGAAGGATAGGCAGAAATCGGTTTAATTTGCAGCAAAGGAAAGTGTGAACATCTTCACTATTTGTACAACACAAAAGGTATCTAATTGAAGACTCGTTGCACAATGAGGTAAGTCACTAAAGGAAAGTTTCCTCAGAGCAGGCTAGGTAAGCATCTGCTGCAGGGCCTTCATGAGGAGTGTGGACTAGGTGAGCCCTGAGGTCTTTTCTAGTCATTTTTTTAATGCTATAAAATGTACAGAGATGCAACAAAAAAGGTGGGAGGGGGAAAGAGGAACTTAGAAAATGAACAAGGGAAGAATAGGAAACTTACTTTCCTACCCCTATATTTTGTCAAGCTGTGCTTGCCTCCTGCCTAAACATCTACACCAATGGACCATTTCCCCCCTTGAAAAATACTTTTTTCTTTCTCTCCTTTGATGAGGAAGGCCTACAACACTGCTATTTAGTGCAGAGACTTTAGAAGAAGTCTCTGTATTTTCATATGGAGCCTTCCCGAATTCGATGTAGTTCTTATCTCGGTGCACCTTTGCCTCAGGGAGCAGACTGTGGTGGACTGGAAAACCCAGGGTACGGTCTTCTGAACAGGCAGGTACGCAGCCTCATCCACCACGCATTCACTTTGTGGAGATGGCCTGTCTCCTGAAGTGCCTTCCCCTACCCTTTATAAGGAGCCATGTGTGAAGGGCTCCCTCCCATGAATGTGTCAAACCTCCCTCCAACCAGAAGTCCCAGCAGATGCTGAAGCTGTGACTGGGCAGTTGTGATGCCCAAGGCATGTGTCCTAACAGGTACTGATTTCATTTTGTCTATCAGCGACGCAGCAATGAAGCCAGAGCGCCAACTCTTTCACGTTAAGGCACACTCCTCCTACTGCCGTTCAGGTTCTGACTATATCCTTTAAAACTCTTTTTTTTCCTAGTTTGTATCTTATTTTAAAATAAATTTACCCCAGATGCAATATAATTTCCAAGAGGAAAAACATTCTTTTCTCATTGTATTATAGAATGGAGCATTTGCAAAAATCATTAAAACTTTTGCATTTGAATCAATTTCAGGCTAGCGTCCTGTTATCCAAGGCTGCCAGTTATTTTTTTGGTATTATTTTGGATGATTTTTAAATTGGTGTGTTCTCTGCTGTTACTATTAGAATTGTATAAAACATCTTGTTTGCAGAGCTGTGAAATGCTTTAAAGGCATCAGTTGAAATGACAAGGCATTGTCCAAATTGAAATTTATTTCCTCCAAAACAGCGTCCTGAACATCCAGGTGGTAATAAACATTTTTCAACCACGTACAAACTGTGAATTGTATTTGAAATTAAATCTCCGCATTAAAATCTGCATTGCTGAACCTCCCGCTGACAGCCACCGTTCTCCTGAAAAGTGACATCTTCCCTGGCACTGATGGGGTGGGAGTTCTCGCGCAGATATTACCGAACGATTTCCTATCGCTCTTCGGATATTGGGACTTTATAGCAACATATACCTAAAAAGTACAAAGGGTGCAAGGGGCGTGAGGAGTACAGGAGGGGGCTGCCTCGGGTTTAGTGCAGATAGGTGTTTTTGTCCTGACACATGAGGGTGGAAACTGTTTTCCAAACCTCTATTAAAGCAGCATATTGCTGATGTCACAAATTATGTCATTTTTCAGCAAGCTGTTAGGTAGCAGCAGGATACTTAGAGGTCCCAATCTGAGCTCACAGCTTGAGGCCTCATCATCCATTGAAGTCAAGGAAATACTCCAGTCCCCTGGCCCTCTGTTTACAAATAATATATCAAGAACCAGGATGCCCACAAAGGAACTTTCAGGCACTGAGCTAAAGGAAAAGGGACTGTGTGTATGTATTTTTATTTATATACATACGTACTATACATATGTGTATACATGCATGCGTGCATTTGTGCATGTACAACTGAAGTCTGCAGTTTGCCATCAGATTTTCTTTAAAGAAGCATTTTTCATTCTTCCTTGGTATATAGAACGGATTCTTCGTAACCAGTTCTGCGGCCATTTCGCACACAGAACCCCCACCAAAGTTAGAGATATCTGCATAGAAAAGGAGTACAAAGTACCCCCATTCATTTCTCCTTTTTAAAATAGTGAGAGGTTTTTTTAATATCTACTGTTTCTATAATATAAAAGAGCTCTGATTTAAAAAGATATACATAAGAAGAGATGCATCTATAATGGAGTTGAGTGGATTGTGAGAAATAAAATAACAGGAATGTCTGAACGTGTACTAATTACTACAACAGAATAGCTTGTTGGAGGCTCTCCTCATCTCCTGGATGAACCATATTTACACGTATACGTGTATTTCCCCCCACTAGAGTGGAATATGCCATCACGTTCCTCCGACAATACACGTGTACCTGGGAGACAACAGCCTACGTTAGAAGACATAAAATACATAGTATGTGGCCTAAGGTTGTGAAATAATCCAAGAGAAGGAATTAAATTCAAAGCTAACGGTGCCAAACTCATGAGTGGGTGCTTTTACACCACCCCCCCCGCCCCGGGTATTAGTGGGAGCCAAAGATGGAGTGTCAAGGCACAGCTTTGAATTTCCTGACTTTTGCCAGCGTGTTAACATCACTCCCCTAACAGAATGAGGGTACTGGCAGGGAGATGGATTAGATGGGCAAACAAGGCATTTTTATCCCCACGCTCTCTCCCTAAACTGATTCCAGTATTTTGCTCCTTATTTACTGACGTAGTTGGCTGTAACTTCCTCTACTGGAAATGATATTACGGGGTTGGATTAGCTTCTCCTCTATAGCATATCCCTGATTTAATTACCGCTGCAGCTCTCCCCCACTATCTGCACAATAAATGCTGTTGCTTACAGAAACATGATTACAGGATTAGAGTTATTGGGCCCTCGCCCAGACGAATGCGGTGACATAGCATAGCACTGGCACCTCTGAAAGCTACACTGACCTCAGGCATCTCCACATCAAAGGCCACGGCCACAATCTGAGGTTCATTAGCTTGCAAGGCTGAAGTTACAGGAGCACTACTTCCTCAGCCCCTAATGGGAAACACTCTCCTCCATTTGCTGTTGAGGTGTTAAAAGTTCCTCTTAACATCAGTTACTGAGCTACAGCTTCACTGGTACCCCAGTAAAATAAAAATGACTTGTGGAGTGGGAGCTGAGTTCAAATTGAAAGGCTATGTTGGACATCCCTTACTCAAGCAAAGGGCAGTCACCGGCGCAGGGATGCTTCGGGAGTGTGGACTACAAGGGGAGGCGCACCCCAAATCCCAGGCTGGGAGCTATAGGGAAATTCCAGCGGCTCCTGAAGGGTTTCATATGGTTGTAACCAACTGTTTAATGACCGAGGTATCTGAAGGACGCTCTGGTTTTCATTTGTAGGATGTGATGCAGATGATTATGCAAACAGGGGGAGCTTGGCAGCTAGCTGCAACTCAGAGCCCGTGCATCCTCGGGTCTGCACTCACGGTGAGAAAGCTGTGAATTGTGGTGATAACTTCTCTAGTCCCTCTGGTTGATCTGCACCTATAAGGAGGAGACTTGGGAGGTAACGTTTAATCCCACAGAGAGAAAAGCTAGTCAGAGAGAGAACCACGAGGTGGCAAAGCACCAGGTGGGATCAAACTGAATTTTTGCTTCTAGCATATGCTTCCTATGTGGAAATCTCTCGTAAACTCAGTGTACCTCAATTCCTCTTTATGCAGCTGGAGTATTAGTATTTCCTCTATCTTGTCTATTTAGCTGATGCATTCTGGGACGCAGGTCACCTCTTACCATGTTTGCACAGTCCTAGCATAGTCATTTGGGGCTTGCAGTCGTTACCCTAATTGAATAGTAATATACGAAGGATGAGGCTACATTATCAACTTGCACAAAGAAACCAGCTAAGTGGCTAGGTGGCGTGGAAGAAGCCCCCAAGTTTCATGACTCTCTACCCAGAAAGGGGGCAAGAAATACTTATTCCATGAAAATACTTGAGAATGGTAGGACGTAGTCCACCACGGTGAGCACAGAGAACAAAGAACTGGCTTTATATGAGAATGAAATGGCTGAAATACATCATTTGTATTAGAAGACCTCAATAAGACTAAAAAAAAAAGAGGAAAGTAGAAGAGAGCTACAGGGTTTACACTGGAGGGCTTGCTTTTCTTTCTCCAGTCCAACTAGCCTTCTCTGGTGCTTTGCCTATGGGATTGTCATTTCTATTTTTTAAGCTGGTGCTGAATAAAGTGGCTTGCCCATGAGCCTCCAGGCTGGGTCAGCTGGATAAGGTGGGCTGGTCAGGTGCTGCCAGGGATAAGGCTAAGGAATTACAAGGCTGGCTTCTGGAGCTAAGCCGCTCCTTCTCTTCAGGAGGTAGGAGACTTCCCCAGGTCTGAGGAGCTCCTTGCAGCTGGAAGATTTAGTGGGCTCAGATATTAGCAGGATCGCATGTCAGCTCCGGAGTTTTCTCCAGCTTGCATGTTTGATAAAGCTCAAAAGCTTGCTTCAGCTGGCAAGTTTAACTTAATCTCTTGGGTTTGTTCTGCCCTAAGCAGCCTGTTCATGTTGTCAGAGCTGATTTCAGTTTCCCAAGCTTTAGGCTGGGTTAGGAACTAAGGCAAGATTAGAAATCAGAGTAAGAAGAATTCAGCTGATTTTCAGCTAAGCACCTTTTCACCACAAACAGATTTACAAAAAGGCATTTATTTCCTAGGAAGTTGTCACTGGATTTCCTTTTAAATTAAATTACCATCATTCAAAGAAATAGGAAATTCCTCCTTATGTGTACATTTCTCATGAATTACTGATTCTTTCCAGGCTTTCCCTTTGCCACAAGCCCAGGGCAGTGACCCCCGGCTCAGGCACTGCAACAGCTCTCTGACCAGCGATGGTTTGAGTATTGCAGCAGCCACTGCTGCTACAGCAGAAATCCAAGCCCTTCGCTTTGCAAACTCGGGAAGTAGGTGATGTTTATTACAAGCGCTCGCTCGCCTTACTGAGTAAGGTCGGGGTGGTGTGTAGGCATAGATTGACCCAGGGAGGGTAAAGAGAGCTTCTCCCTGTCAGCACCAGCAGCTGCAGCCCTTGCTATCTTTCATGTGACACAGCTGCAGCTCTACAATCATTTTCATTTTCATTATTTTCTCATCAGCCTTTCACTTTGGGCCAGGGCAGCATGCGAAGCGCGGTGGGGCAAGTGGACACAAGAAGGGATGACGGTGGTATTGTGGTCCATGTGAGAGCGTTGCTCTTTAGAGCTGGCATGTTCTTTAGAGGTGATGTACACCAGTCTTTGGTGCGACTCTCCTATTGTCGCTAATGATTATCACCGTACCAATTTCAAGGTGCTCAGGGCTCTGTGGGAGCATCTAATCCAAAGCCCAGAAAGGCTGACAGGAATTTCAGAGTGAGGGGAGCCCAGAAAATATGAAGTTCGAAAGATCCAGAAAGGCAGATTTATAAGATTGTCTTTAAATAAGAAAATAAAATGGGGAAAAAAACCAGCTTCTCTCTTCCTCTGGCTTGCCAGCGTGCTTTGACGGCAAACAGGGAGGTGATCTCGGGAACACTCGCTCCAGCCTCCTGTTCATAAGTAGCAGGAAGGCCTGTCAAACCTGTCAAACTCCTTGAGCTCCTGGGGTTTACAGACTTCTCTCAGCTACCCCAAGCAAAACCACAATCCCATAAAGAAGCCTTTTCAGTAAAACCTTCTGCCATTTGCCTGAAGCCAACAAATCGCTCGTTTAAAAAAAAAAAATTCTATTTCTCGTTTGGAAACATCCCTTCCCCCCATGCTCGCTCTCTCCTGGTGAAGCCCCGAGCGATGGCCTCGCAGCAGCAGCTTTCCGCAGGAATCTGCCACCGCAGGGTATGTCAGAGCCCCAGATCTGCAGTCCGTACAGAGGCCAAAGTCTCGCTGGTCCAAGGACGGTCTGGCTTGGGTAAGGACTGCAGAAATGACCACCTGGCTTCAGTCAGGGCTCAAGGTCAGCGTAGGATGGCTTGCATTCATTCCTGTCCCTTGCCTCTTGGTGGACTTTTCCGAGTTATTCAGCTCCGGCTAGCTGCCAAGGTGTGCATCCCACACTATTTGCTGAAAGTTTTAGAGGAGACATCCAGGCTGTCTAGTCTTTACCCTTCCTTTCATTCCCTTCATTGCCTCATCCTTTCCCTGCAAACTGATGTGAAAATAAAAGGTCCTGGATCATCACCACCAGTCCCAGCCTTTGCCCTTGTGCTGCACCCACTGGCTGCCGGTCTCCAGACTCACCTCCGTCCCTGCCCCGCCAGCATATGGCTGATGGAAAGCTGCAGGGCAACTGATCCAAGAGTCCAGCTGGCCACGGCACAAACCTCTGCGGTTCTCGGGACCAGTGCTAGGCTATGGTGCCTAATACAGTGACAGAAAAAAGTATAGCCTCAAAAGAAGAAGGGAGATATGAAGCAGCAGCCACTTTTGGAGGCATTATTGGATTTATTTGAATAGAGTTGCAGGGGCGCATTCTGCCCTGAGTGATATGCCTGACCATGGGTTTGTCAGGTATTTTTCAACATCATTTTGGGCTTGTCCCAACTGGCATATGTCTTTGGCAATTATCTGACTAGCTATATGTCGAATCATATTGTTTGATTTATAGGTGGCAGATCAGAGGACAAGACACCATCATTTTTCCGTGTAATTGCTGAGAGTAACAGAATCATACTCAAAGTCCATCACGGTAGAACCATAGCAACACCATAATAAATAAACCAGTGATTCCTCAATGAGAGCAAAAAGTGGCAACTTCAAGCTGCAATTTATCCACAATATGGGAGACGCGCTCTGGCAAGAGTTAAGCAGTCATCAATACATGTATTGTAAGGGCAGAAGTATAGCAGAAGCAAAAGTCTGTTGACAACACAGTAAACAACGTTATCATGAAGACTGAAGCAAAACTTAAAACATGCCCTCAAATACAGGTTTTGGAAGCTGGCACTTCGCCTGTGCTATGAGCTGAAATCCTGTTTCATTTTACATCTATTTTAACTTAGCATGCAAAAATCCACCCATGACCACCTGATTCGACACTTGCAAAAAAACCCAAACCGTATTTAAGGTCTGGTTTTCCAAGACATATTAATGTGAGGCAAAGAGGGCTTTTTTTCTGCATCCTTGAAAATAGATAAAGACTATTCAGCAGAGGCCACAACGCTCATACTGTGTGAAAGAGTGCATGGACAATATTAGACTTGTTCTTCTCCAGAGTACAAAATATGAAAACAAAGCAAAAGGGAGAGAAAAACAATCTGAGACACTTCCTTAGGACCTAGAGGTACTGACTCCATAAGAAGCCCCCTTAATAGACACAAGCAGAAATATGACAGAAAACATTAATTAATCACCAGTTCATTACTCAAGTTCTCATGGATTGGGACTTCTCTGTGGCAAAAGGACAGAATAGGCACGTTTCAAAATAAGTTTCATCCACAACCATGGATTTTATCCAGAAGTGGTGCATAGCCCTATATGTTAAAAAGCAGATACAACTACTATACTTGTTGATTTTATACGTGTACGTATATGAAAGAATGTGAACGTAGCAAGAACAACTAACAGGAATATTTAAGATGCACTGACAAAATATTGTCGCCCGTCTTGAATCTCTTTTCCCTTATGTTTCATGCTTTTCTTATTTAAGAACAACCATTGTAGTTCAGGACGGGTAGTGGCCATCAAGCCAGGAATCCTATCTAATGCCTAATGAAAAGGAGAAGAGCAAGCCAGGCATGCACTGACACCTCCAATATACTTCTACAGCCCACTGACCTCTTCCACCTGTGAAGGATAAGGAGATACTCCAGCCCATTGCACTTTCTCAGACCTTGCACTGACAGTCATCTGTATTTTGTAAGGACCAGGGTCCTTATGAAAAGTGTGCAAAACTAACAATTAGGACAAACTATTCATTTATCTGTGACCTGAGCAAATAAGATGAGCAGTCACCAGGACACAATCGTGTGGAAGTCCATGCTTTGGATGTTAAGTCACATTTTTTAGTACATCCAGGCTTGAAAAGGTACAGGGGAAAGTTGGAAAAGATTTCATAGTTAAAATAAAATAAGCAATGTCCTCAAAATTGTATTTATGAGAAAAAAAAAATAGCCAGTACTTTGCCTCAGGTTCATGCATGATGTACTAAAACTGAGAGGTGACACACAAGTGGATTAGGGGCAGGCAGAACAGATCTCAGGACTGTTCACTTTGTCTAGGAAAGAGTTGACAGGATACACAAAATCGATGCACGCTCGAGGCAGCCATGTTGGCTCCTGCTCCACTGGAAAGAGAAATGTTTGCCACATGGAAGCAGAAAACATTGGCAGGAAAATAACTTTAATTTCCAAACTTGAAAAGGAGTATTGCAAGCAGGAAAAAAAAACAAAAAGGGAGGAGAGGAATAACATTCACCTGGACTCTCTGATTTCACCTTCAGGCTCTGACCCTATGATGGGTATGTTTGAAAGTCATTAATTTGTGAAAGAGAGCTTAAAGGTAAATTCTGAACGCAAGATAGGGAAAAAGCGCGTGCGCCTTCACCCGTGGGCTGGGATGAGGATGAGCGAGGACTCCTTCAAGGAAGGCAGCGCAGCTCTCCCATACCACAGAGACACTGGCTGGTGTTATATCTGTGTACAGCATGCCTATGTTGCTATATACATACCTACTGGGAAAAGACAGTGAAATAAGCCCCAGCTGTAATGTGTGTTCTACAAATGCTCATCGTTCTACATTTCTCCCGGTTTGGGCTTTGTGTCAGCTTAGGACCCAGGAGAAAGACAAAAAGGCGTATTTATATCTAGCCAGTGCCATGAGAGAGTGACAAAACCTTATGAGACATTTTGTCTCATCTACAGCCTTCCACGCCTGTTGTCATTTGCCTCCTGAGCCTAATGGAAACCTGCCCTGGATGGTATGTTTGTTGTTATTGTTTCAATTTCCTTGTCTTTTATTTATTTCCCTTGCCTCTCAAGAGCCATTCAGAGGTCCCATTACTTCCTGCTGACCAGGGAAGGCTATGAGAACAAACAGTTATAGTGGATTAAAATACACACACGATCACAAGAAAAACAGAGGGAAGGGAGCAGGGGACTTGCTTAGCAAAGGGTGGTGGAAGTCGTGGGACAGAGACCTGCCAGAAATATTGAAGCGGGGTTTTATGTCCAGACTTGTTTTAGGCTCGATCCCTGCGATGAACAGCGCTTCTGAATTCTTCCCATCGTGCTAGTGCAACATGAGCCTGCATATATTGAATCAGTTCAATGTTTCCTTTGGATTTTAAATAAAAGTTTGTTTGAAAAAATGCAAATGATTCCTCCTACCCCTACTGATGGAGCAGCCAGTCGGTGTTACAGCAGAAAGAGGACAGCTTGCACACAGCATCCTTCACCTCTGCAGCAAAGGCGCTACGTTGACCATCGTCTTCAAGGAAGACAACATTTTTGCTAAAACGATGGACATCATTAGCTCCCCATCTCTAGGGCAAATGAACCCTGTGGTCCATGCTTGACCCAGGCTACAGCAGATTGTATCTGCTGTATTTGGAAATTTTCCTTTCTAGCATCTGTTAAAAAATTATTAGCAGGTGCTGAAAATTGTGGCCTCCAACCCAGAAACCTAGAGCCAAAATACCAGAGGGGAAAAAGTCAGTTCTTGACAACCGCCTGACTCCAGGGTTGGACGAGCCAGAGAGACAATCTGCTGCTACAGGAGATGCCAGATCAGAGGAGGGAATTGGTAGCACCTCATGCAATTAGTCTAATTTTTTTTTTTTTGAAGCTACAAGTGGCAAGGGCCAATTCCTTGCCTCTGTGAAGTTATAAGCCTGGTGATCCCCTCTGGTGCCATAAAAGAGTTAGACCAGCTTGCAGGTGATCAAAAACGGTTAGGCTACCTGGGCACCACCTAGAATAACAAACTGAAGTCATTTAACATTTGCTGTGTAAATGGCACACTGCTATGTATGTATACCCCAGTGAACACAGGAGAATAAATTCTTACGTGCCATGTAATTATACACACAGTCATGTAAAAATGAGCTGATATAAAATAAATATGCATATAGCTATGCCTATGCCTATTCCAGCCTCCACTACAGGGTTATTGCGTTGCCAATGTGTTGACATAAAAATGCAGTTTTATGGATTACATCTAAATAGAAATGTGTGAAAAGGGATTTTGTTTTGGCTACAGCCCAGTCTCTTAATATAATTATAATTACTATTTTTACTACTGCTACTACTACTACCACAGTGAATTGGGAGCCCCCTTGGTTCTACGTATGGTACAAAGAGCAAGAACAAACCTGACCTAAAAAACAGGAGATGAAAGAGGGAGAGAGGCAATGTGATTTCTCCAAGCTGGAGTAACAGGACAGGAGGTGGATGTAGGATTTACATCTCTCAAATTCTAGTCCTTGGTGTGGCCTGGGCCCCCTCTGCCATGATTTCATACATGGCTTTCTTGGGGAAGATGAGAAAAAAAAAGTACTTTATTGATGCAATGGGGAGAGCAGCTTTTGTTATTATTATGGTGGCTCTGGTCAGTGTTTTGCAGCAGAGATGGTGGTAACCATCAGCACAGGTTGTCGTGGGTGGCCAGGGCCAGTATCCATGGCCACAGTGGGGACAGGGTGGCCACTGCTGGACAGTTTCCCCATGACACTGCGGGCCACCATGGTGGCAGCCACGCGGCAGAGGTAGCAGCTTGCTTGGGTCGCAGATGCGATGCCGAATGTGTGGAAGCGGGAGCCAAGCAAGCATCTCTTTTCCCCTTTCTTTCCCCTTTCTTTTTTCACCTGCCTGCCTTTATTACGGCCGTAGTGCGAGTCATTGTGCTGTGTTTCAGCCTGAAAATCAGAAATACGTCTCTCCTGTTCGCTCCTTGACAGTTCGTCAATATAGAAAAGTTTTTAAAAAATCTCTCCAAGGACAAAAAAATTCCCTTTTGAGTGACGTTTAGGAGTTTCCCAGAAGTCTTGTCATTTCATGCCAGGTCTGCTGAGTGCTTTATGAAAAAACCTCTAAAAGTGCCACTTTCTTTCCGACACCAATCTCAAGCGACACAGGTGCACAGCCCATGCAGCCGGGAAGCATCCCCACCATGGCCATTGCTGTATACCAGCCGTGCTTGTTCAGGGGTAGCTATTTTCTGCTAGCTCTGGGGCTCGAAAAATGAAATAAAATAAAATGAGAGCATTCCCCCCTCCCTCTGAGAGAAACATTTTGAGAGGATGGGGCAGAAAACGCAACGTGAGCCTACCCAGCAAGCGGCAGCGGGCTCAGGAGTCCTAGGAAAGCTGTTTGTCAGGAGGCCAAATGGTTTGCCTGCAGCTCCAGGAAAAGAGATGTTATTTGGTGCTTGAAATCATTTAAAGAAAACAAAGGATGACTGCTACATGCCTGCCCATGATAGTCTGGAGCACTGCGCTGTTGTGGGATATTTATGCCAACCAAATGGCAGCAAAATACCAGCACGGAGATTGGGGCGAGCTGGTTGTACACAGGCATGCCTGCGGGACCAGCCACCGACAGCTCAGCACGCACCAGCTAAGGTATCGAACCCCGAGGAAGGGAGGACGTCGTTCTCATTATCTCCATTTTACAGGTGTTGAAAGGCAGGTTGGGGAGATTTGCCCCCATGGGGGTCTGTCAGAGCCGGGATGAGTGGTTATGGGTCCCAGCTCTCAGCTCCATGCATAGACTGTGCCTCTTGGAACAGATTTGGGGGAAGATTTTTATTTCTCTGACACAGGAGAGAAGAAAAACACCTTCCAGCTTCCATAAGGGAATTATTTCTTCCTACCAATGCCATGTTGATTTGTCTTAAGGGCACTGTTAGGATTAGCCGAGTTAGAAATCCATATTGTCAATTAAAATTTAACATTGTCCCAAAGAGACCCAAAAGAAGATAGGCTTTCGCAACGAAGAATAACCAAGTTTGCACAAGCGTGATCAGCCACAAGAAGTATCATTTAGGAAGAAGTTCTTTAAATGATCCTGCTGTGCTTTCAGTCCGTGTCCATGTAGGCACATATATCAAGTGATTTGCATGCACACAACCAAAAAACACCACTTTGGTCTACACTACCCCCAAATACTGCTCTCGTTTCGGACTTTCTCTTTCCAGCTGTCCAGCATCAATCCTGCTCTGAATCCCTTTGACATCAGGAGGAGTGTGAGCATTTCCTACCTCATTACTGTCTTTCAAAGGCAGCCACAACCACAAAAACTAGACTGGGGGGGGGGGGGGGGGGGGGGGGGGATCTCTGCATTCCAAAGCAGAGCCTCTCTCCTTTGTGCTTTGAAGAGGCATCCTACCTACTACAAGGGAAACAAGTTTGTCGTGGAGGGAGATGTGGTTAGTAATTCTGTCTGTGCTTCCCTCGCCTCCTCTGAGCTGACGATGCCATGGGCCCGGCGCTCCCTCCCGTGCTACAAAGAGAAAGAGTCAGCCCTGAACCAGACGGACTCCCTGGCATCCCTGGTTCCTCCCAAGGAATCCTCCCAGGCATTTCCCAAACCATCCTTTAAAAATGTAGCGCTGGTGGCTGAAGAGATGGTTAGCCACCAGCAACTGGACCGTGACAAAAATGCGAGTTTATAACCTGGCAGCACAGATTTGGCTCTGAAATGTAATAGATCCCGTTATAATCTCTGCACTCAAAGGCAGACTTGAGGTTTAAATAATGTTTGATTGCAAGATAATGTCCCGAGTGTATTTCAGCTTTATTGAAGTTTAGTATACAATCCTTCTCAGCTATGGGACATACTCTCCCATCACCCCACTTTCTGCTTTAACACTGCCTCAGTTAATAACACCTGCTGCAGAGACAGCAGCATCTCTTGGCAAACTAAACCTGCACAGTTGCAGGAGTCGAAGTATGAATATGTATAGAGCACGTAAGTAATCATTAATGCATAGCATGTCCCCTCTGGTCATTTAAATAAATTGTTGACACCAGCATTGCCAAGAAATGAACCAGGTGCCACCTCAACGGTTGAGACCCTACAGGTGAGTGTACATTATCAGAGTGCTTCAAAATTTCCAAACCTTCCAAAAACAAAAGAATAATCACACAGCATTGGTTGTAAAGACGTGTGCGTGCACATACGCGTCTGTGTATGTGAGTGTGCATGTATGCACACCTTAATGTTTGCACACCGTAATGTTGTGACCTTAATCATTTGTTTTAAATGGCGGGTGAAGGATCCCTATAGCATCTATATATGTATATCCAAGTTTCGCGCTTGCCATGCCAATTCTTATTGCCCCGTAGTCTACAAATTGCTTCTGGAAAAGTGTAATCCCGGTTTTACCTCTGTATTTTAAAAATCATTTCCCCACGTATTATCTCTTCACAGCTTTATACATTTACGCTTTTACTCTCCAAATGCCTTGACTAGAATGCTATATCCCTGAATAGAAATATATTCCCCCCTGCTATTTTTCTGCAGGAGCCTGGTTCATTCAGAAACGAGGAAGAAAATACGAATGATTGTTTTTAAATTCCCCAACGTGCAGAGCTCAGACAAGCCACAGATGCAAATGTGGAAAGCAAATCTAGAGCTGGCATTAGGAAATGGCTGGGTTCACTGCACTTGTAAGGAAGCACCTTTATTTAGGCATGGTTGTAAGCTGCCATTTTGATATAATCCCCAGGTTTCTGGACCGGGTACACTGAAGCTGGCACGACACATCTACCGTAGCCCGCCGTAATACCCAGCCATCAATCAAGCACCCTCTGCCAGCACTGATCTACGCCTGCTCCCAGAGCTGGCAGCCATGGACAAGCCTGCACATCCATGTCACCGGCAGCCCACGTATCCGTCCCTTTTGTCATCGGGGAGCACCAGGGCCCCATGCCAGCCCAGCAAACAACACCACTGCCCTCCTTGAGTCGGGAGCTCAGTGTCAGCATGGGGGATCCCGAGCTGGAAGGCGTCGCGCCGCATCAGAGTGCGGGCACTGCCCCAGTGGTGCAAGGGTAGAGGTGGGGTCTTTTTCTCAGGAGGTGCAGGTGGCCCTCCTCGAAGGAGCAGACAGAAGGCAGTATACAAAAGGTGCATGTCCCTCTCCCCTGGGGAGGTCACAGGGGCTGCCTGGGGACCAGCACGGGCTCTCTGCAAGTTCGTGGCCTTCCAGCATTACCCTTTCCAGCCCCACATCTGGGCTGGCTCTGTCCCTGCCCAGCCAGAGGATGGGACACGTATTCCTTCCCACCCCTGTCCCTGCCAGCCTGTCAGACCCATTTGGGGCGAGGGGAAGCTGCAAGTGATGCTTCTGGCAGGGCAGCAGGTAAGATAGGCTTGACCTGGGCAGGAAAGCATGATTTGGCCCCATCTTTTCTGAAGCTCAGAGCAATTTTTTTAAATAAAATCCTCCACCCCACCACTTTTAATTTGATTGAGATCCAATAAATGGGCATTGTAAAATTGTTAGTTCCTCAACAGATGGGCAGCTGAGAAAGGGAAGGAGCAATGTCTTGACTCCTAGGAAACCTGGGACTCTGCTTCTTAAGTGGCAAAGTAATAAAAAGAAAGCAAACACTACAAAACAGGCCATTCATATAAAGTCGCATCTGCCATTAAAGGGGACCTTGCTGTCACCCTGCATGACAGGGGCTGGTTGTGTCCTTGGAGAGCTCAAGGGAGAAGGCGGCTGAATGCTAGCAGCATCGCCTTCCTTTCAAGGTTGTTTTTTTTCTTTCCCCTATATCCTGGAAAAATCCCTGCGGATTTTACTCTCCTTATGAGCATGATCTGAGGGTATTTGCATGAGATCGGTGTCCATGTGGAGGGGAGGGTTGGGAGCCAGGTGTGTGTACGTGCATGTGTTATCCATGTGTAGCGGGTTTTTAGTTGCAATTGCAGAAATGGTCTTTCCTTGGGGAGGACGCAAAGCAGAACTGGAGCAGCCAAGAGGTGGGTAAACGGGCACTTTATGGTAGCTTACAAAACAAGGAATGTAGCTCCATTTAAATGACTAAAAAATGCTGCTAAATCCTTAGCTTGCCAGCTCATGAACATCTTGGGGAACTGGGGCTATACATCTCCCTGCTTCATTACCCCACTGGAAGAGCTCTGTGCCCATATTGTGCGTGTATTTGGGCTTAAGATCTTCCCATTCCCCCCGCTTTCTGTTTAAGAGCAGCCTGGTGTGGGATTGCACACACCCAGCCCAAAGCTTCACCCCTGAGCACTGCCTGGCAGGCTGATACCCCTGGGAAGGTCCCGGGTGCCACCTGCAAGCGTCAAACCCCACAGGTATGCTCCCAGCAACCAGGGCAGGTTAAGCTTGCTCCTGGGTTATATTTCTCTGACCTCTGCAGCATGCACCAAATGGCAAATGCATCTGGCATACGAACATTGCCAACTGGAGAATAGAAATGTAAGTCCTGATGAAGTAAGTGGGGACAGGGAGGAAGATTTTGGTAAAATCCTAGGCAGATTGCTCTGAGCTCTCGGTTGAGTGATGGCACAGCATAAAGTAATCCAAGGTTCCCAGGGATTGCATGATGAACAGCTTCAAGGGAGACTTTTTTTCTGTGCTAGAGGAGAGTGGAAAAAAAGATGCAAGGGCTGTCCCCAACAGTTAGGCACTCGGGCATGGCTGCTGAAGCCAGCGGCTGGTGCTGCCCTGGCTCTCCACCAGCAAACTTGGACTCTGCCCAGCTGCTCTGGGCCGATCCTGCTTCCTGCCCTGCAAGAAATGACAACATAAAAGCCTAAAGGAAGCCACCTGCGTGAGGATCTGGGCTGGGGTAAAGTCAAGGCAGCAAGTTCTACCCCTGGCCTGCCCTGGCCCTCAGCAGGCCGGGGCTGGGACCGTGGCTGTGCCTAAGCCTGGGCTGAATCGGGTTGGTTTGTGTTTGGTTATGGTTTTAAAAGAGAAGTTTTATGTCACTGCGGAGAGTCTGCATTTTTGTGGGATTCAAATATTCCTTAATTAGGTGTTGTCTCTTAGCGGAATGAAAAGAGGGCTTTTATTTCATTTTACTTTGCCATTTTCATTTGCTCCCGTTCATGTTTAATAACTGGGTAGGGGAATGTTAAACAGCAGCTGTAAAATATTTTGTAGCAGAGCCCCAACTTTCAAACACTTATCTGCCATCCAGGTTGGTGATGGCGGGTGTCCGGGGAGCCCCTTCCAGATTTAGGAGAGGGGAGAGCTGACCGGGTTTGTCCTGTTGAACCTCCTTTCCTCACCCATTTCCCACGGGAGGCAGCTTTCCTCCTCCTTATTAAAGATGAAAGGGTCGGCTGCGAGAGGGTGCAGCCTCCAATAAATGTATATTAACTCCCTGCCAGCGATTAACAGCGCCAGCTCCAGAGGCTGCCGGTTGCTAGTCCGAGAGGGCATGCGGGGGAGGTGCCGGCAGGGCAGGCAGGGACAGGCAGGAACAAGCAGGACGGGCAGGGAGGGCAGGTACGGGCAGGACGGATAAGCACGGGCAGGCACGGGCAGGAACAGTCGCGGCCGGGCAGGACGGGCAGCGTGGGCAGGAGCCGGGGGCCGGCAGGGGCTGAGCCGCCCCCCACGGGCACCGCCCCGGGGCTCCCCCCGTGACACACACCCCCGCGGGGCCTCGGGACGGCGGCAGCGCCCCACACCCACGCAAACGGGGTGTGGGCTGTAAAACACGTCCGGGCTGGAAAGCTGCCCCCGGTTCCATAAAATCCCACGGCCACGGGCAGGGCGCGCCTGGCCGCGGGCAGGTGCTGCTGCCGCTGCCCACCTCCGCTCCTCGGGGCCGCGCACACCGGGAGCGCGCGCCAGGGTGGCTGTCCGGCAAATTCGGGCTCTGGGTTGGGGGGCGGGGGGTGCCGTGGTGTCCTCCTTTCTTTCTCCCGCCACCCACGAGCAATTCGTGTCACCCACGGGATCCGACATGCTGACTCCCCCGCCTTGCACCCAGCCCAGCCTTCTCCCCCGCACGTCCCTGGCTGTGCAAAGCCCAGGGCTGCCCCACCACTTCCATTCCCACACCCTAAAAATAACGCCCCAAAAAACCGTCCTGGCTCCGCGGCCCTGCGTGGGCACCTTCTGTGGACGAAGTTGTCCCGGGGCGGGGGACGGGACAGGAGCACCCCGGCCTTGGCCGCCCGTCCCCGGGCAGAGCCGGGCACCGCTCTCCCAGCTCCGAGCCTAAGCGAGGCGAGGGGTAACAGAGGGCCCCCCCACAAAAAAAAAAAAAAAAAAAAAAAAAGCGTTTTTCTTTTTTAACGTTTGGGGTTTGGGCTCTGCTCGCTTTCTCCTGCCCGGCAAGGAGAGAGCTGCTGAGCTGGAAGCGCCCTCCGCCGCCGCGCAACCTCCGCGGCCGCGCAGCCCTGCTCGCCGTCTCCCCGGTGCTACCGCGGGAAAATTCCCATTTATCGCAGCTCGGGCCCAACCGGCCTGGCTCGGCTTTTCAGGCGGCTGGTTTCGACCAGGAGAGATTGGGTATGTTTGACATACTCGCTTAAGAGCTTTAATATTTAAAAACACGTAGCAATTAAAACCACACCGCGTCCCGGCTGCTCCACGCAAGTAAAGCACCTCTCCCCTCTCCGAGACCTCGATAATTTATTTTTTCCGCTATTTGTGTGAATGTGGGAGCCTACCGAAACCCCGGCACTTGCGCGCGTTTTCCGTCGCGCCCCCCCCCCCCCCCCCCCCGGTT
>VYZW01013377.1:0-59692 GCA_013401315.1 Balaeniceps rex
CATAGTTTTCCTGCCGCACGATGGCTTCTAATTCCTCCTAATTCATCATGAGCCCTACAGAAATACATATTCATATGGTAAGAATACAAGCTGGAAGTAGTCCAAACAAACCAGAACACATCTGTTAAATCTAATTTATTCTACATCCACTATCTTAATGTACAAAGTTGTAGACTCTAAACAGAATGGACACTGGAATCCCTCAATTGTAAGCAGGTAAAGAAGGAAGTGCTTGGGGAACAGCCTTACAGGGAGCACTCTCATGCCCTTTGTGGGGAATCAGCACACTTGGGTGCCTCTCTGAAATGCCTCTACACTAATGCATGCAGCATAGGGAACAAAAAGGACTGCAGTGGATGTATAGATGCTCTTGAGGAAAGAGAGGCTGGGAAGGCAAGGAGGGGGAGCTGCCCTTAATGTGAGTGAGGAGCAGGGATGCATGGAGCTCTGCCTTGGGGTGGGTCAGCAGCTAATGAAGAGCGTATGGGTCAAGCAGGCAGACCAACCTGGGTGATGTAGTGGGTGTCTGCTATAGACCTCCTGATCAAGAAGAACAAGCAGAATTCTTCTTCAGACAGATGCAAGAAGCCTCACTTTCTCAGGCCCTGGTCCTCTTGGGGGACTTGAACGACCCAGATATGTGCTACAAGTACAACAGAGCATGGCACAAGGAATCTCTGAGATGCGTGGAGTGAGTCCAGCAAAGGGCCATGAAGATCATCAAGGGACTGTAGCATCTGTCTTCTGAGGAGAGGCTGAGAGAGGTTGGAGTGTTGTTCTTGGAAAAGAGAGGACTCAAGGGGAACTTTTCTATCTGTATAAATACCTGGTGGGAGAGAAAGAAGAGGATGGAGCCCAGATCTTCTCAGTGGTGCCCAGTGACAGAACAAGAGGCACAATGGGCACAGACTGAAACATGAAATTCCATCTGAACACAGGAAATCACTGTAATCCCATGAGGATGATCAAACACTGCTGCAAGTTGCCCAGAGACATTTTAGAACCTCCATCCATGGAGATATTTGAAACCCAGCTGGACACAGTCCTAGACAATTTGCTCTAGCTGATGCTGCTCTGAGCAGGGGCATTGGACAAGATATCTGAGGAGGCCCATCCAGCTTGAGTTATTCTGTGAGTCTGTGGCGTGGTTCTTAAGTCCCACAGGTATGATTGTTAAGTCCAGCATCCAAAAAATGGGAGAACCTGACCTAGTAATTCTTGGAGGAAAGGAGATACTATTTTGCAATTATGTAGTCTCATGGAAAAAGATGAAATTATAGCATGTTTCTCAAAATGATTGTCTAGTCTCTGTGAAACACTAGTTTAGGAGATGGTTCTTCCAAAATCATCACAGTCCACTTGCTGAAAAAGCAGAGCTTTCAATAATTTTTTTAAACACAGAGAAAGTGCATTGGTTTCTATGTTACTCTTTGCAGAATCACAGAGAGGGTTGTGCTACAAACATGGGATGATTACCAGTGAGTGAAGAACTTTTGAATATCTGCCTAATGGGGGCCGGATTTGGATACTCAAAGTCATCTCATAAAGGTTACTTGCTTATTTGGTTTTCACCAAAAAGGAAAATAGACTAACCTCTAGTTGTTGTAGAGATGTCCATGAATGTTACTTATCTTTCATTAAAAAACAGCCTAGAACTCAGCATGATTTGAAGTGCTGTACAAGTTTGCACTAAGAGGAGTGTCTCTAGTTGCTTTTCTTTGTAAGGCAACTCCTTGAGTCAAAGCATTAAAAAACCAAGTGTGAATGCGAATGCCAGAAGCCACAGAAGTGAGCAGGTGGGCTAAATCAGTGGGAAGGGAAGAGTAGGGAATTCAGAGGACTGCTGTTTCACCATGAATACAGTATGACATGCTGCCAATAGCACCCTCTTTTTTAAATTTTTATGATTATCATAATAACTCATTTCTGTAAGTCCATTATTAACTATGAGTAAGACAAACTGTGCTGTCAACAGGTTGCCTCAGGTTTGGCAGCATTTCTAGTCAGTAATAAAAGTGCGGAGCTGACAAGATAAGCACACCAGGTGTCCTGAGATAACCTGCAGGAATTCATAGCTGCAGTCCACACCGACGTGCATCCAGATTCTCTCTTACACCTCCAGTTCAAACCACTCCGCAGGCAGGTCGGATACCCCAACTCCTTCCAAAAGGAGAAGGCCGTAGATCACAAGCCAGCTGGCGTGTGCTTTACTGAAGGCTGTGAATGTCTTCCATAAAAAAGTATTCCTTGCTATGTGTTGGGATTGTTTACTATGTATTTTGTGAGATAGGTGCAAAGGTTATTGCCTTTAGAAGGAGGTGCCTTTCCCCTTGCCTGCTTTGCTGATTCAGGTCCCTTATCCCTGCATTTTGTCTCTTACCTCCCTCCCTCTCCTTCCCACTCATCTATTTCTTCCTTTGTTCTCTCCCCCCTCCCTTTTCTGTGAGTTTCTTCTGCTCTGTTCACACAGCGATGACCCCTTATGGAGACAGCTGTGTTTCTGTCTCCTTGTTTCCACTGGTTCAAAGGGCTTGGGGACAGCCACCACACCAGACCTGCCTTATTCTCATGATAAACCAGCCCAAATGCACCTGAAAGGTGTGTTTCTGAGCAATGACCAGAACTGGGGACTGTCCAGCTTTTGGCGGCTCTGACAAGCCTATTACTTCCCCGTGTCTCGACTCTGCAGTGACAAAAGGAGAGAGGTTGTATTACTGTACTCCCCCAAGCTGGTTATGTACCACAAGTGATAGGGACAGGGCTGTTCCAGTACAGACACATTCAGTGTGGGTCCCCCTATCCAATGAGTCTTCATTTTCACACCTGAATGTTAATTCTGCTATATCCTGTTGTTAGCACATTATTGCTGAATGAAATGTACTCTTTTCAAAGAACATTTGTTGCTGTTCAGTTCTTTTTCCTGGAAGAGGGTCAGACTAGCAGAGAAATAATGAAATTTTGTGTTGTTACTTTCTTGTNTTTGATGTAACTCAAAACATCTTGAACTGCTAGTGACAACCTTAATGTTAAGTCTCTGTTGTGCCCTGTTTGCATATTTATCTGATGAAAGTAAGACATCTTGCAGTGGTAAAGGCAAACCACCACATCTAGTGCAGTCTAATTACTCATCTGTATGCACGAAATAACCTTGTAAACCAACCCCCACCTCCAACAGCTCTCATTTTAATTAAGATTTTGGTCTTAACAAGATGGAAATTAAACTAAATGCTCCAGGTCAAGGCAAAAAAAAAAGGAGACTGTTTTAGTGTGCCTTGAGCCATGGCTTTGGAAAAACATGATCATGGGAGTGTTTTATCTTCTGCAGTGAGTGAAATAAATTGAGAATTAAATTATTTCATAATGTTTATGGAAGTGTACGTCCATTTTTAGGGTTTCAGCTCACCTTCCTAGTTGTCACCTCCTAAATAGCAGCCTGAAAAGATTATAATATTCTTAACAAAAACAAAAATTAATTTTCAGTCTCTTTATCTTCCCCACTAACCCGAAATCCTCCTTTCTCAACCCATATTTCCACACAGTCTTGGCACCTTTTCACCCCGTGCAGTTTCCCACCTCATAACTCTGGCCTCATGTGAATAGTGTGAGGCACTGCACAAACATGAGGTGAAAAAAATACCCTTGAGCAGAAGAGATGGCAGACTAAATACAGGATAAAAGACCTTAGCTGCATGTAGTACATAACTGAGAGTAACATGATCACAGTCAGAGAGCTGTATTTATAACCAATAGTCCTAAAATACAGGTTATCTAAGTTGGAGCTCTCTTCCACCCTCTTACTGTTTGGGATTGCAGAAAAGCAGATGCCATGCACAGAAAGCAAAGCTGACACTGTTACATTCTACTACCCAAGAGGAGTTTTTTTTACCTGAGATCGAATCCATGATACTGGATTATTGGTAGAAATACAATGCAGACATTGCACTAAACATATATCTGTGTTCATTAGCTGCAAAGAAGAATGCATACTTGAGTCACACAGAGCAAGCAGGTAGGTAGGAAGGAAGATGAAACCAGGTGGAGGCTAGCCTTAAGAATGATTTATAAAGCAAGAAATAAAGAAGCCCAAAAAAAACAAGAAAAAGAGAGAAATTCCATGTGCTATTTAAATAAAATGGAAAAGAACAAAGCTAGGATACAAAAGGTCTGAATTTTGCTTTCCCTTTAGTTCACAATAATTAGGCAGAAGATGTTTGGGGTACCTAAGTTGTACATAGTTGTTTGAGAAATCTTAGTAGATGACTACTACAAAATATGTCCATGTCTAAGCTTTTGGGCTACATGTTAGATTTTTTAAAATTTTTTTTCCCCTGTTGATGACTTCCTGTGTATTTTAGCTAGTAAAGATCCTGTTTGTGCTCTGTTGGCCAAGTTCCTTAGTTTGAAATGAGGCAGATGTTAGTGATACATTAAAAGTGTATGATTCATAGTATCAGGGTTGCTTAGGATGTGCATGAGGGTGCTGTTTTTTAAGTCTCTGAAATGCAAGAAAAGACTCTTGTTAACTAAGCATGCTTTGGCTCAGGCCCTTTATAATAACCCTTTCAAAAATTTCTCTATATTGTAACCTCAAGGTCCACATAGGGTCTAGTCTCCACTTACATCCTTGTAGCAGAAATGATGAAAAATTAATTTGCTGGCCTTGTGTGCCCGCAGAGCCTTGGGACTGGAGCTGACCAATGCTGCAGTTGAATCTCATCAGTTTATACACCATCCACTTCCTACAGACTGAATCTGAAATGGGATTTTGGAGAGATCTGTGAGTTGGGTTGTGCGACTTAACCCTACTGGTTGGGTGTGGACCCAATAGTGAGCTATGTCTTTTGAATAAGAAAAAGACCCTAAGGTCCCAAAAAGGACCACATGAACCAGAAAACCAACCAAGGGGCCCATGAATCACAAGCTATATCTCAAGGTAAGTGTCAGATGGAGAGACTGGGTGGTGGTGGAGGAGCTCCCTTTGCCCATTGACTGCACAGTATGGACCAGGTGGTGTCAAAATTCTCAAAACCAGCTTTGGGGTGCACAAGAGGGTATGGTTTTTATTTTGTTGATGAAGGGATAGAGGCTAGTAAAATCATAGTAATTTATCTCTTCATTGGGGGCTGCTTTGTAATGCAGACAAAATGCCGCCTGGAGGGACTAGTGCTGCAATGTTACATTTGAGGCACACAAACTGGTACATGGATGTGCAAGCAGAGGGCAGCATGGTATACGGAAAGGGGTCTCTAAGGTGGTAATCCTCCACCTTTCCATTACCCTCTTTCTCAGAGTGTGAGACGGCTTATCACCATAATCTCATTCCTGTACAACCTGCAGGCCTCCTTCAAAATTTTTACAGCATGCTGGCAATAGTAACTCATTTCTTTTTGCAAGCCAGAAATCTTCTCCTGACTAGCTGTGTGCCACACTGAGAACAGGGTTTTGTCTTCAAGAATCATGCCATCCACCCCATAATGTTCTGGTGGTTGAAAAGGCACTGCATAACTTTGTTTTGAGCAGCGTTGAAAAAACGGGCAGACCCTGATACCCAAAGCTTGGGGAACGCTGGAGTAAAAAATTTAAAGAGTCAGTGAAATGTATAATTAGGCTGGTGACTTCTATGCACATGAGTTCACCACCTTGGGGGATAAATTGCACATCCATTTTTCCTTCAGAAGCTGACTAGCAACGAAGTAGCCATCCAAGCCTTTGGCATTACCTGCTAGGAAAGTGTAGCTCTGAAACTGTGTCCATAAACAGCTGAATTAATTCTATGAGTCATGTGTCCTCTTTAAACTCCCATTCCCATTCAGGTCTTTCCCTCTTTGTCCCTTCTTCTGCATCCCAATGGGCACCCGGTCCTAAGTCCATGGCAAAAACTTAGTTTCGGGTATGTGTCCTGCTTTCCTGCATATGTCCCAGGTCATTGATAGTATAACCCTGACCTGCCTCTGGGGTTTTGGTGAGGGGCACAAAACACTGGTGCAGGTTTATGTTACAGATCTGTTCACAGTGCAGCCCGCACTTCCAGACTTTATGTTTCTGATGTTTTCCTACACAGGCATTGCACTTTTTACAAAAAACCATAAGCATTCTGGAAAATCTGTAAGCGTTCCCCAGATCTGCACAGGAGCCTGCAGCTGGCGCACCTTACCCTCGTCGCCTGCATGGCTATGAGGCAAGCAGAGCCAGCAATAGTATTTACAGCCCTGGCTATAGTTATACAATGTATGACAAAGCTCACAGCAGTTTCTCTCCCCAAAACCTTCCTGGCATCCTTAACACCATAGTTATGTTCATCATGAGAAAGAAGGAAACAGGTCTTGGGATATCTGATGCTGTCATTTGGCTTAAAAATCCCCCAACCCTTTTTCCCATTGGGTAGAAGGATGGTGTGCTAGGAAAGACCGTGAGATATGATGTTGCCTGGAGCAGCGTGGGTGCTTCCCTTCCCCATCTGCCTCTGGGTACCCTAGTGGGGTCGCTGGTCCTGCAGGCAGTCACAGGGCAGCATGAAATCACATGGGGCATGACCACGGTGACACGGTTGAAAAAAGTGGTCACCCACCATAAAACGGTGGCTGAAGCACCAGAAGCTGAGCACAGCAGAAAGTTACTTGAACTTAGTTCCTTTTGTATCCAAAAGCATATACTTATAATATGTAGAATGCAACTGATGTACATGTATTTGCAATTTTCCAAAACATGAATGCAAAATAAATCACACCATACTGTCACAAAATAATTTATTTTGCTTACATGCCTCCTGTCTACACAGAGGTGACATTTGCCTGCTGTGGGATTGGCTTACACTCATGGGTTACAAAAGCAAGCAGTAGCTGACAGATTGTCTACTATTTGTTTCCCCTATGTACAGACAATCCATAAATCCTAACTCAGCCTTTACTTCAAAAGAAACATTGTCTGATTAAGTGCAGAGTCCAGAAGTCCTTTAGGAAACCTCTTGAAGCAAAACATAAAAATTCAACACTGTCATCCTTTCAACACGTGAGGCTGCACAGCATTTTCCGGCTCCTGCAGAACTTAGGGTTGCTTGTTCTTCAAGATTTGCTGTAAAGGAAGCTTGCTAGAACAACAACAACAAAAATCTGGTAATAACTCCTTAAATACTTATTACCTAGTTCAAACTGAGTTGCTCAAATACCAGCAAGCACCAGCAGCTATAAGGGCAATCGGCAGCAGAAGCAGTACTGACTGTACTTTCCAACACCCCTTGCCCCACACAAACACTAGTAAATTTTTTTACTTCTCTGAGAGGTAGGAGCTCAGCAATAGTGTCTCACTGTCTCTTTTCTATAAGCTTCTCCCACCGCAGGGTTTTGCTGCCTGTCTGCCAAGGATGCAAGTCCCAGCTCTGGTACAACGCAGCTGCATAACCTTGACTGAGGCAGCCAGGTGGTGAGACAGGACTGTTAATAGCTCAGGGATTCAGGTACCTGCCTGCCCATCCTGCCTGACCAGGGTGGTGAGCACTCTAGTGCTCAGCTTAATAGCTTGTTACAGCCTACCTGCTTTTCACAGGTGTTAGCCAGTAAAATAGTTGCCTTGTGCTTCTACATTGTGCGTAGTTGCTTGTGGAGTCTCCTTGTACCTGACTAATGATGTCTGAAGAAACCAAACAAAAAGAGGACCTGCAACATCTCCTGCAATAACAACTCCAATACAAAACCTCACCACTAGCTTCCTAGAGTCCCATAAATTGGGACTCGGCTTGACCCCTTTTGCCAGCCTGCTAGGAGGCACCATAGCAACTCCAGGATTCCTACAGCCTGTCCCCATGTCCCAGGCTGGGTTACTGAGCTGGAACAGAGCTGCCTGGGGGACCAGGAGCTGCCCTGCATGTAACAATTTGCCAGCAACAGCTGATGGTTGTTAATTACTGAAAAACCAATTGCCCTGTAGCTGCCCTGAAGAGGCACTTTATGGCTCAGCTCAATGCCTGCGCACAGGTGGCCACTCTTTGGAGGTGCAAGCTTGAACGCTGTGAAGGACCAGATCTGTAGGGCTCAGAAACAACCTTATAGAGACAGATGGGAGCTGCCACTGCCTACACCATACTGATTTAGGTCATGCACCACTTACCTGTTCATGGACCCCTGAAGTGGAGTACAGATTTGGAAAGTTTGTCTTGAGCATAGAATTGAAGTAAAAGGGCTTTGCTGTTGCTTCTTCTCCCTTCCACCACATATGACACTACAGGGCTCTTGTTTTACTGTCTTAACACTAATCTGAGCACCAAACATCCCTTTCCAAGTGATAGGGGTAGTCTGCAAGACTAACAGGAGTGGAGTTAGTTTTAATGACTTTTTTCCCCTCCAAATAAAAAAAAAAAAATCACCAAACCCCAAATTAGCTCAGTGGGACAGCACAATAGAGTAATTGTGGCTTCAAAACCAGAAGAGACTTTTGCCTTGAATACTGTGTAGGTGCCCTACAGATTATGATGGAGAATAGCAACTGGAGAGATTTGCTGTAATCAGAACAATCATTTGTAAATTGCAAAGCATGAAACTGCTTCATTGGCAGCAAATAGTGCAGACTAGTGTAAACCTGTACAGGCTGTAATGTTGGTCTGGTTGCTCTTCCAGTGACACCCAAAGTATTTTTGAGCAGTTGGAAGTAAAGTGACGTATTCAAAAGATACAACCGTTAGCATAATGTAGTTCTGCATCCGGTTACACTTGACATAAACTGGAAGTATTTCATGAACACTGATTTTTATTTGGGAACTTTTACCATACTTCAGCATTTAAACATTATTTTTTAATGAAAAATAGAGTTTTCACAGGGCCACAATATTTATATATATGAATATACTTATATAAATTCATATACTATAATGGTATTTAAAAAGCAAAAGCAAGAATTTATGTAACTTTCATTGCACGGCAGGAAATTTTCTTAATATACTACGTCCTTCACTCAGGGAACCACTTCCCATGTTCTTCCATAGGAACATCTCCTTGCCATTTCTCTAAGCAACCTGCATGGTTGAAGCATTGTACCTTATCCCCTCCTTCTCCAAACAAGAAATGTCACATCTCAGAAATGGTCATGTGCATATTTTTTTCCTCACTGACGTGCCAGCAGCATCACAACTGCAACAATCATAATTTCATGAGTTTCACTGGAAACCTCCATCTCAGTTCCATCTTAATTCTCAAATTTTAATGAATTACATTATTTTTAAATCTCAACTGATAGAGGTTAAATCAAGGAAAATAAAATCTCACGGAAGTGAGAGCCTCTGTAGGAGGGGTGAGGAAGCTCACACACCTTTTATTTAGTCTTTCCAGAATTGCAGTGATGAAACCTCTGAAGAGACACAGACCTGCAGGTGCAGCAAGCCTAGCTCCTGGCTATCTGAAAGAGCTGCACCCAGTCATTCCCTACAGGGATGCCAGCCAGCAGGTCCCCAGGCAAAGCACCCCTGCCCCAGCCTCATCCTGCAGCCAGGAGCTCCTGCCCAAGGAACAGCAGCAGGGGAAGGAGGTCCCAGGTGCATTGGCTTGGCTGAGATTGTGTCAGCCTTGGTGTCTGGCAGTGGTCGCGCTCAGCACTGCTCTCAGCTGAAGCCAAGGACACTTGCAGCTGTGGTGTGAAATGGCCAGAGCAGACATGTAGCTGCCTTCCAGCTTGATCTGTGGCTCTGTTTTGACAAGGGAGGGTGATTTACTACCACAGTGTGTTCCCTGTCAGAGAGGATTTTCTGCAGGGAACCTGGAATGAGGAGTGTGTGCACACTGCCCTGGGAAGAAGTGCATGACACAGGGCTTCTGTCCACAAATGAAAAATCAGTGGACGTTTGCTCATACAGCTAGGCCGATACAGAGCAGTGATCTGCTTGGGAAAGACTATTTTCCTTTTTCTCCCTCGCAGCGAGCAGTTGCTTTGCACCTGTAGCTCCTGTGTAGGAGTGTATCAGGATACAGCTGTATCCCCAAATGGTCCCAGGCGGTTCTTGTGAGGGGATGCTTCTCATCTCATACATGAGCTCTCCTTTCCCTCACTCTTTCAGTAGCATTCAGAGTAGCCATAGCAGTTTGGGAAGCCTTAATTAGAAGGGCTGCTGAAGGCACTCTGTATCTTTTTCATTAACTAAAAGCTTGATGGGGTTGGTGTGGAAAAGCACAAATGAGGCAGAAGTTATCCAGCACTGACAGAGAAGATGAGCTTGGACCTGTGGGGTCAAGTGGAGGGAAGAGAAAACACACTGGGAATTTAGCACATGAAAAGAGCTGTGGGATGGGGAAGCTGGAGGTGTCTGGCCTGAGGAATAAATAGAAATCAGACAGGGTTTCGTGGCACAAAGGAAAGTCTTAGATCTGTGTGGAAGGGAACTGCTCTGCTGATTTGTTCAGCCCTCCTCATTTCAGGAGTGGTCTTTTCTGAGATTACCAGGAAACTGTGTCTTTTGAAGCTTGTTTTAAATTGCATTCTTGCCAGGTGATGGGCCTACAGCCCTGGAGCTTAGCTATGTTAAACTTCTGTGGCTCAATCCGACTCTGTGATTTTTTGCTCCAGAAAACTCAGAAGTGCCGGTCTTTCACTGACACCTGTAGATATAAGGCAGAATTGCACACAGGCTCTCATACTCTGGAAGTCAGGAATTTCAGCTCCCAAACTTGCTGGATGACAGTATCCTGCCTCTTAAAGACTTTCGCCTGAGGAGGTTCATGATACTGCAGTGAAGGCGGCGAAGTGGCACATGTTAACCTGCAGGATTAACATTTGTCAGTCTTTCACTCTTTCCCAGGGGACAATTCTCTGTGCAAAGTGATTTAGGGTTTTTGTTTTTTCCAGGTGCACACCTAGCCATGTGTTTTGCAGAGCAAAAGCAGGGCAAAGCAGTGTGCCTTGTAGTTGGAGCAGAAAGGCACAAGGCATCACTGCCCATAAACAAGCTGTCTTTGGCCTACCTGTGGCTTTGCCTGCTGAGCAGGACAGAGGGATGGGAAGAGGGGACAGCACCTGGTTCCCACTCTGCATTCATACAAGTTAGAAGTGCTGCCAAAATAGCTAAAACACTGCTAATGACCTGCCCTAGGCCTCCTTAGGCTAACATAGGCTCACACTTTGAGGCACAGACCTCATCATGTACCTCTGTGTGCAGCATAAACTTTTAAATGTTTGTTTTGGTGGTACTTTCAGGTGTGGAAAAGCTTTTGCTGACTTACAGGATTTCTAAGAAAGTTACTGGCTTGTTGAAGGGAAGCTACTGTTTGTATGAAAACTTTGATATGGAACTATGATAAATTGACTCAAACTGGGATGATTTCAGTGCCAGATATACAGATTTTGATAAGGCCTATCATGCATTGCCACATGCATGGAGAAGGTAATAGGAGTTAATGTATGGGTAGCATAACNAGCTGTCACCATCCTGCCTCTCCCACCAATGAGGGCCACCCCTGGCCATGGACTTGCTGGAGTCAAATGAATAAGAGAGTGGGTGCATTAGTCACCAATGTGAGGTATATCATCATTTACGGATTACTGTGTTTTGCTACACTTGTGTATAGCATATGCTTATTAGGAAACATTTCTCATTTCTTTGCCTCTGTCCTCTGTGGTCATCTTGATTGTCTTGATAAAACAACAGCTCTTGTAAGATCAGTTTTGCCCCTGATGCAAAGCTCTGCACTAAGGTTAGCTCCACCTGAAGCCAAACCCAGGAAGAGGGTGGCAGTCATTTGACAGTCATTTGGGGTCAGATTGATTAACTGCAGGAATACCTTTCCCTATCTCAGGAGTACCCTCTCCCTGTCCTTCTTGCACAGTAATTTGTGTGCTTTGTTGAAGGTTTGATTTGTAAACACTTTATTGCAAAATTTCATAATGCAATGGGTTTTGAACGAGCTGGTTACTATCCCTACGGCATGTGGTGGGCCTTCTGCTACACGGCTGGACAAGCTAGCTTTTCTAAACCATTTTCTAAGTGTTGAAGTGACCTTTGTGATCTTTTGGAAATAAGTAGTGCCTGATCTACAGCACTGCTGGGGATAAGGGGAAAAGAAACCCACGGTTCTTTTGCGTTGCTGGCGGATATTCTTGGGACCACTAAAGATTAAACAAAGAAATTTGCTTAATGGTGGGGCCTGGCTACCTTACCAACAGTGAGCCATGCACCCTCATGGCTTTCGACAGATGAGGGTCTGTGAGCAGCTCTCTGGCAGGGAAAGCTTGGGAGAGGGAATACTTCTTGGTGGTAGGACTCTTTGCTTGCAATTGTTGTGATAGACACTGATCACACAATTCTTGATTTTTTTTTTTAAAACCTTCTTCAAGATCCTAAAACAGATACAGACCTCTCTAGCAGGAACTATTGTTGTTTGGCAGTGTTGGCACCCTTTTTTGCATGCTGTTCCAGTGTTATATCAGTAACTCCCACTGAAGGGCAGCAGTAGCCTGCTCATATAATTCTGCCATGACTACTTAAAATGCCAGGTATTAAATTAAGTGTTCAGAATAAAGCCATTCAAATGCTGCCCTGCTCTGAGCTAATTTTGACACCTCCCCAGTACTTTATAAATACATGCTGTATTTACACTTTTGCAGTTACATTGAAGTCACCTCTTACCATAATGACGGTAATCACCATGACTACTGAATATGTTAGAAACAACAATAGAAGGCACAGTTAGAGCAAAAAGTGACATCTTTCTCCTTAAATAAGGGCTCTTACTTGTGGGTTTACAAGCCTATGCTGTGGAGACCAGAATTAATCTCCTCCAGTACCTGTGGTTTATATATAATGTCTTTGCACGTGGGTGGCGTAGTCCTAGCACACATTTCATAGAGTTGTCACTAAACAGTTCTCTTCTGGAGTAAGAATGATAATCTGTAATCAGAGGGGCAGCAAAACCAGTGGTAATACTCCTCAATTAAGGTTTCGAAAGACTGTCAGTAGACATATGGGTCTATGGTTTATAGCTTAAAGAGAAGGCACTCCTCTGTCCTTTGTGTGATCTGTACGCACACAGAGTTGATGGAGACAAAACTTAACATTTTGTGCTCTCGATACAAAAATTCGCGGATACTATCCTTCAAAGTCCGAGCCTCCCCGTAAGAGGAAACGGAGTATCCAGAAAGTTCCCGAAATAAAACTCAATAGCAACAAAGTTACTATTAAGCAGGCATCCTTTATTACAGCGCTGGGCAGCACTGGGGATTGTTCCACCATGAGTGCTCCAGTGATTTGGTAAACTTCCAAAGATTATATGCTGTAAAGTCATACATAGTCATTGGATTTCCGAGAATTCATTAACATATGCAAATGTTCAATCTGCATGCATAGTTGTCCTCTTTGGTGGCCTTCGGGGGTCCTCCGGTGGTCTCTGATGGTCTTTCTCACCTGTCCGCTGATTGAACTTCGGGTCTCCTTTGCCCATATACAGTCATTGAATTGGCTCATCAGTCCTTTGGCCTCGGACTATTACAAGGGGTTGGTTTAAACTAGTTCCTTGAGTGCTTATCTCGGCACTGATGTCCTGAGTCTATGTTATCAGTGATTTTACATAGGAAGCCTAATGAGCAGAAGTTGCATTCTTCGAAATATCTATCCTAGTTATCAACTCTGCTCAGCAAATACCTAAAGTTGTCTTTGCAGGGGTAGAAAACGCAAGAGAACAAGGATGCTCACAGTAAGGTCTGAGTCAGGGATTGTCAGGGGTTTAACCCTTTCACTCTTGTGGACATTTGTGCTCAATAGGCAAAAATTCTGTCTTTCCAACCCTTACTTATGGGAATTGGCTCATGGAAGTCAAGGACCAAAGTTTACCACCTCTGGTTATGCTAAAGAATTTTTGAGCAGTACACTCTGATATCACTGGTGCCCTCCTATACCATATAAATTTCTCATTTAGCGTCAATAATACTGTGAGGTGGGGTAGCTCTTCATTGAGATACCTCTGCCAGATTGCAGCATTGAGATACACTTTCATGCCCTTTATGTAACAGAGCTGCCACATTCAGCAGCTCAGGAGCCTTATTTGTACTCCATTACTGATTTCAGGTAGTAAAACAATCTGGAATTAATTCTGTCTCTGACAAATTTTGGCTCTGAAGTTAGACAACCAAAGAAGTCAAAGGGAACTGTAAATCTAGCTTGTGTGGAGTCACACCAAAACTGCAGCTCATTGCTGCTGGAAGATCCCCAAATAAGCAGCGCTGCTATTTTATAAGTAGCTAGCTTGCGTGTTAGATGGTGGTTGTTGCTGAACTGATTGCTACCAGCAGCACACAGGCCTATTGAATCTCACACTTAATTTTAAAATATGTCTTAATAATTGGTCCCTTTAAGCCACTGTAAAATGCCTCCTTGATATTATGACTCCCTAAATATGTTTTCTCAAATAGTAATTGCAAACTGAGTACACATTAGGACACATTATTGTTGATACACATTAGGACAAAATGGAGTTGCAGGTATTTCTGCTGCCACTAAATTAAGTAATGACACATATTTCTGGAGCTACTAAAGCTTGTTTGCAAATCTGATGTTTTGGGTATCCATTCTTCTTTTACCCTTTTAAATCTTAGCAGAATTAAGGAATGAAATTTTAATTTCATTAAATTTCAGAAAAGGAACTGGGTATTTTAAAGAAAGCTGATTTTTCCTCTTATCCAGGAGTTGACTGATGGTTAGGAAAACTAAGCAAACATCATAATAAGCCCCAATTACTTTAATCCACAAAAAGCTGTTATAGTTAATTACTATGCATGTTTCATACAGCTGGAATGTAATTACTGTTTTCCAACCTAAGCGTCATTGTGGGTAGCTCACTGAAACATCTGCTCTATGAGTTTTAGTCGTCCAAAGTGTGTAGGAGATGATAAGGTGACATTTTTTCCCCTAAAGATCACTGTTGAGAAGACATTAGTTCTGTGAGAGGATTGGGTAGCACAACTTCAGGTCAAGTACAATCTTCACTTCTTGTCATGGTGACTTTGTAAAGGGAGTGGAGGCTGTGGAAAATGAAGACCAATAGGAATAACCAGAGATACTGGCATGTAAGGCTAAAAAGAAAAGCTCTTTGAGCTCTGCAGAGTAAAACACAGCACATAGCAGTATCTGAGGTGATGGGGACTGCAGTAGGGTCATGGAGGAGGGGGTTGAAAGAGGAAAAGGCAGAGGTCGTTAAGCAGGAAGGGGGCGTTTTGGCAACTTTAACAGTTTCAGCAATGTGTATGCAAGAGCTCCTGAAGCTGAACAAAGGAGCAAGAAAGAAGAGCACAGCCAGAGAGCTGTGGGAAGCTGCCTGCCCTCAGCACCAGGCTGAGCTCTGACCACAATGACAGCAAGAAGCAAGTTTTGCTCCTGCGTTGTTATAGCTTGAAGACGGTATTTTTCTTCCTTGGAATCTGGTAGCTGCCAAATCCAGTCAGCAAGACAGCATTTTTTCTTAAAAAAACAAACAATCTCTCCCAAACTTTAAAAAAAAAAAAGTTCTACATGTTTTCTTACCCTGGCCCACCAGCCCTGCAGTTTGTCTTCTGGGTGTTGACTGAAGAGCTGACAACAGGGAGACCTAGCCCTGCCATCTCCAGATGCTGCTGATGTGCCTTTGCCATGAAGAAGTTGAGCACATGCTGATGGGACATCACATCAAAGCACAAGTGACGCTCATTTCAGTGTGTTTCAGGGGAGACTACAGAAGAAGGCTTGGGAATCAAGTCAGAAAAATGCCCTGGGGTGATGTGGGGAACCAGAAGGAGGTGTTGGAGCCACAGCAGACTTCAGGCTGGAGAACACCGGGGGTCTGTGATCAAATTCCTGCTCAAGGTACCTCCGTGGGTTGCTCCAGACCTCTCCACAGATGGACATTTCACAGCCTCTTCAGGCAACCTTTCCCAGCATTGACCAAATTGATGCAATAAGGGCCAGCCAGAGGAGAAGCAGACATTTCAGCTGCTGCAGAGCTTAGGTTAGAGACCAATCTCAAATGCAAACTGAGACCAAATCCCCAAGTGACCTAACTCTGTGGGTTTCTGAGACCAGCATTTTGAATTTGGCCTAATTCTTGTTTTGACCTTCCTCAAGATCTCTGCATGCCTTAAGAAAAAACACTGACTCACTGGCATGTCTGTGTGTTACTTAACTGGGCACTTGCACCACAAAATATGAGTAGATGGTGATGCTGGAAAGCAAACATTTTTGAAAGGTTACCTACCATATTGTCTGTGCTGCACTGTTGTGTAGTGGGGACCATTGATACTCACCTGTGCTTTTAATGAAGCTTAAGAAAGAGCTACAAAGGAGACGAGGGTGAAATAATGTCCATTTTGAGAAGACTGCTGGTACTTAATTTTGCCTATCATGTGCCAAAGAGGGCACGGGTGTGTATTACTGTCATTCCAAGAGACTATTTCCTTCACAAAGAAAAATACAACTAATTATTCAGGGGTGTGAGAGTGGGAAGCCCCTGATGTAGGTGCAACAGGGGAACATGGCTGTTTCTCACGCCTCCCAGGAGTGTGTTGGCCCACGAAGCCAGCCTGGCCCCACACAAACAGAGAGTGGGAGGCAAGGGCTCCCTGTGCCTGATGATTTTCAATGCGCTCGCCCACTTGCATGATAAGCAAAGGACACAGAGAATGCAAACAGAAAGGCTTTGGACGAGAGCTGTCCCAAAAGCGGTTTAGTCAGCTTTTTTATCTCCTCTTGAAAATGATGACCACGAGTAATACTGCTGGGTAATTTTTTAACATTTTTTTCTTTTAAGGAATTACAGTGGAGAAAAAAGCAGGAGGAATCTGATCCCTATGGCATTTACAACACAGGCGGCAGTGTGCACAGCTGATGCAGAGAAGCCTCATCTGTTCTAAGTTAAACATGGGAAGAGGCCCATGTTCATAATCCAATGTTAAAATTAGTGGGATTTCTTTTGAGGGGGGTGCTGAGCCATTGATGTCTCTGAGTGCAAGACAAGGTTTTTTTTTCATATGTGTCTAGTAATACAACTACCTATTTATGAATCCCTTGCTTAAGATCTGACAGCCTGCTTGGTTCTATACAGAAAGTACAAGAAACGCAATCCTTTCTCCAAAAGGTTTATAAATTAAGTGCCCGGGTTTTTTCTCAGTATGCCACTGAGGCATGCAAAAGCAGGACTAGGTCAGCACTGATGTAGAAAAAGCACAAGCTGTGCTGAAAAATCGCAGAGCATGGAAGAGTCCTGTTTTTCCATCCACAACCACATCTCCGTGGCCCGGCAGCCTCACAGGGTGGCCCCGTCCCTAGGGAAACTCACTGTTCCCTGGGTTTGGCTGAGCTGGTGGCAGCACAAATCACAGTGTTTTGTCCCCTGCCTGTTGTGGGGCCAGAATAAGAATTGTGGCTATAGAGGAAAATAGCTGACATTTTAAATCAAACTTCCTGAAAGTCAGCAATAATTAGAAGTTGGGGTTGAAAATGAAGGTTTAAGTGAATGAAAATGTGTTTCCTCTCACCTCAGCAAGCACTTCACCTGAGTGAGCCCTTTGCAAGTGGCCAGGGATGGGATAACACATCCAAATTTGCCTCTCCTGGGTACTGAGACTGAGAGAACCAAGTTCAGCTGGGAGGTAAAAAGCCTGAAGGTGGATCTAGTTGTGGTTTCCAGGTTGGGGGGTTACAGAGGAGATGGAGCCAGAGTCTTTTCCAAGATATAAAGGTAAAAGAACACAATTTGCACCAAGGGGAATTCTGAGCAGATATTAGGAAAGAGTTCCTCATTGTGACAGTCATTACACTGAAACAGGCTGTTCAGGGATGCTGTGGGGTCTGTGTCTCAGAGATACTCAAAACCTGACTGGGTGAGGCCATGAACAACCTCATCTAATTTTGATATCAACTCTGTTTTGAGCAGGGGGTTGGATTAGAGACCTCCAGGCTTTTCTTCCAATCTGTGAGACTAATAAATTTACTTATGAAGTAAGTTGATAAGTTATGATAAATTATTCTATGAGATCTTTAGACTCCCAGAGATGATCTTACTTTTCAGAGGTGAAAAAAAATCAACGAGATATGACAGAATATGGGAAAGCATGTTTGATCAGACTCCTCTCAGGGAAAAGCTTAAGGAAAGCCTATTTTATCTCTAACACACCCTCTCCCTAAATATTCTTCTCATGTCAAGCTCTTGTAAATAAAACAGTATGTGTATTTGTGAGGTGACTACAATGACTGTTATGTCATAGCGTGATATATTGTAATTGTCTATCCTAAACAAATATAAGCAAGCTGTGCAATAACAATTGATGGTGAATATATTATTTGATTATATCAATTTTTATATAAAGATACACTTGATAAGCTGAACAAGAAACCAAGAAACTGTGCATCTAACTGTCTCCTATGAGCAAACCCCTTGCTACCGTGCTCCCGTGCCACTTCTGAAAGCACCTGTGATACCAGAGGTAGTTTGAGACAAATAGTCCCGTCCCAATGGAGCTGTCAGTGGCACTGCAGTGTCTTGTTGCAATGGTGACCTGTTAGGATCCTTTTTTCATCCGGATTTCAATATATGTGCCAAATGAAGCTGTCATCACAGTGTAGACTTCTGCCTGTAACACGGTGATCTAGCATAAATATGTATGTATTGCAGCCTCTAAGGGTTGGGAATCAGTATTCATTTTCCCTTTGGGCTATGGCAAATCTGCAGGAATATGATCTGAGCCTGGCAACTCCCTTCGTGTTAGTCATGCCTGGTGTTTCTTGTCTGAGCAGGATGAGCAGGACTTGTCCCCAGGCTATGTAGCAGCAGCCCCAGCCACCCCAGGACAAGGTGGGTAAGAAGTGGAAGAAGTAAAGGTGTTACCCTCCCTTGCTAGCCTCCTTCCAGGGACACCCTGTGTGGGCATTAGGTGATGAATATTATCTCCCTATGGAGAAATGGTGAGGCTTGGGAAAGCCAGTGTTTCTGCACAACAGACGGCTGTGTCACTTGCTAGGCACAGGCAGCAATGCAAACAAGGGGTCAGGCTAAGTGCATTGACTTAAAATCTTAACTTCAAAATTTAATTAAAATTCCCAAAGTTTCTTGGATCCTTACAAGACTTTTCCCTTTCTGTTGAGCATCAGCCAGTATTGTTATTGGGCAGATGCCAGAGTCCTTGGCTTTAAAATTTGTAAGTCTGAACCACACTAGCTTTTCCCCAAGTTTTATGTCTTGGTCTCTGATAACAAATATCCTATTCACGTCTGAGATGTAAATAGCAAGTCTTTATAGAACTCCTCAGATTTTATCCATGCAAGTGTGTGTCTGTGCACGTAACCTGCAGCCAATCTGCTTGAAACTCAATCCAAGAATTGCACCAAACTTTGAAATCAGTGCCTGTAATAATTTTTTTTAAATAAAAATTAAAAAAAATCCTTATCAGAGGATATTAGATAACACATCTATGGCTGATTGCTGGGAAGGGTGGCTTACAGCTACAGCAAGTGTGAAAAATGGGGAAAAGAAAAGAAAAGAAAAATGGGGAAAAGAAAATGGTGGTGTGAAGGTAAGAAATACACTTGGCACTAAGCAGTGAGACTTTAGAAAGGCTTGGGGTGAATGCCACTAGAAATCTCCCTAATGAACACAACACCTGGGTCTGAATAGAAAAAGCTACAGGGCAGAAGGCCAAAAAGAATGCTTGGAGGGGCTGCCCCAGTGGTGTAATAGTACATCTGACATCAGGCAAGCCAGAGCCTTGCACTCCTAGTTAGAGGAGTGAAAAACACTGGGGAGATAACACACTTGCTTAGAGATCCTTGCTTAAAGAACGCTACTTAAGGGAAAAGTCACAGGTATTCTGTATTGCCATGTTGACATATTCTGTATGCCACATATGGCATATTTCATTTGGTAAGACAAGTACAGTTTCATTGCTTCCTCTGATCTCTTTTGGGAGAAAATATTTGTTAGAAGCATGATTTGGAAAAGACGAATGTCTGAAAGAACAATGAGTAAATCCAGATGCTTTGTGAAGTTTTAATTTCTTGTATAAATTTAATTTAATTTGTTGTTATTCTTCTCATTCCCACTCTGTTTTTTCATTCAGACACTGAGACCCTGCAAATGGAGCAACTCATGCACATAGCAGTGCATGGCATTCTCTGCTCCTGCTTGATCATGCCGCTGCTTGTCTCAGGTGCATTGACACCAGAAGGAGGTGGACACATCGCCCTGCTCTTCTCACGCTCATCCCAGGGGGGAAATTCATAAGTAGTGACCAGGAAAACTTCTTTTTTCAGGTTAGCGCATTCCTGCCCAGTTCTCGTCAGGAGACGTCTCTTATGGGTTACTTGAAAAGTATCATTAAAAACCAAACCAACCAAACAAAACCAACCCTTTCCTAAATAAGAACATGTCTTATTAAACCAGCCACACTTCAGCTAGCAGCATCGGCGCAGTGAAGTATTTCACCTGCATCAACAGAGGGCACGATTCCCATAAGAATCACCCTGACTCTTCATTTAAATGGGGCCCTGGGCAAATCTTAGCTGCTAATGCTCTGAGTCTTCAGGTCTTAAAGAGAAAAGCATCTGCTGCTGCTGCTCCCCCACCTGGATGGCCAAGTGGTTTTGGGTGGGCATTCTGTTTTCCGCAAGGGGATTTGTGCATGTATTAGCACAAATGCCAATTATCCAGGCTGATTTCCCACAAGCTGGTAAGGTAATAAGTGTCCCGTTTTTTAAAGTGGTTGTTGGAAGCTGACACCAAAAATCCTTTTAAATGTAGCCCATCAAAATTACCCAGCCACCTCTTTTCTTTCTGGATGGTTGCCGTACCTGTGCTCCTTATGGAAGCATTGACAAAGCATTGCTTTTGTAAGCTTCAGCCCTAGTCAGTATGTCACTTGATTTTTAGACTGATCCTTCTGCTTCAGTAGTTATTTGATAGTAGTCAGGGCTCATGGTTTGCTGTTACAAACCTTGTGGTTATCTGCCCCCCCAGCAGACCACACCATCTGCTTTAGCTCTGCTGCCTGGGGCACTGAAGTTCTCTCTTTCTCTCTCTCTCTCTCTCATTGCATCATCTCCTTCATTTCTCCAGTCAAGGAGGAGAAGCGATCTGATTTCAGAAGCAGGATGGATCTTGTCTGTTGTCGCTTCAGCTTGCAGCAGAGCACCTTCAGCCTTGCTGGCACCATGGGAGAAAGCCCCCAGACCAGTGTGCTCCAGTGTCTCAGGGGTATTCAGCTCTGGGTTTGGGCTCTTTGATTTGGCTCCATCTCCCATTGGAGAACAACAGTCGTGCTGTGGGCACACCAAGAAGCAGCTGAATGCCACCTGGATGTTACTGAGCTTAAGGCAGGCAGGGACCTCGAGCAGAGGTGGGGAAGGGGACAGGTTTCTTTTCCCTTCCCCATCCTATTGCTCAGGGTGGATGATGAACAGAGAAAGATGCAGGGACAGCTCAGCCCTGCTGCCTGTGTTTTGGAGAAGCTATAGAGAAACTCTTGCCACTTGTCGGCAGTTGGAAGTGTGTGAGATGCTACAGTAAATGTATCATTGCCTGCACCAGCTCCTGGCAAGGAGTATGCTTTACAAGAAGACCACAGCAGCAGAGTCCTTTTTTAATGCTTCTCAGTATGATCCAAAAGGCCACGGCATTTCGGCGTATAGGCAGTGGCAAAGCGTGACAGACTGGCAAACTCTGAAGAGCTGTTATCCAAAGAAGCTCAGCTGGGTATTAGGGACTGGAGCCTAGCTGTGGCTTTCAGCAATTGCTGTTGGCATGGGAATCAGGCTATGGCCACTGGTGGTGTGAAATAGAGGCCAGTGGAAGATATATGTCACCAAGATGTAGCATGGAGGAGGTCTGAGATGAGACTCTCATTCTGAAAACCTATGTCAAAAAATAAAGGAACAATCCTGTAAATGCTTTCCTCATGCTTTTGCTTTCTTTTGTTCTTTCTGGATAGATTAGGTGGTTTCTCTCATCTTACAGTTCGTTACTCAAAACTCTAAGCAAAAGGTAATAGCTCAAAAGACATTGAGCAAAAGCAAGAGTTGTGTGCCCAGTGTTACAGACTGCTCTGTACACGGGAAATAACCGTGACTCACAGTGGGCTCCCAGTTCAGACTTGGGTACTGCTGAAATAGAAATATCCTAAAATATAATGTTTAAACATTGAAGCACTTAGTGTTTTCAACCTTGCGCTAACTTCCCCATTCACAACTTACACTGCAGCTCTCCTTGAACAGGCAGCTGTGATGGAGAATGTCACAGTCGGATCCAATTAATGTCCCCTTGAGAGCCTTTAGAAGGCAGATGCTCTGTTGGTATAGGTCAGCGTGGCTTGCAGGAGCTGACATTTTAAGATTTGCTCTCCACTGAGACTAATTAGATAGTGCATGGGAGTAAGTTCATATGTTTTGCTACGTGGGATGAGGTCTGTGCTGCTTTCGGTAAGAGGAAGCTGGTGAAGAAGCTGATGGCTGGGAACACCAGGCTGGACTGGCCAGCCACCCTCCCGGTGTGTGTGGAAACCCTTTTGGCTTCTGTAGGTCCTCAGAAATGGAGGTCCCCAAGTAATGCAATCATGAATGTTTCTGCTTTGCTCCCTCCAAGGCTCACTATGGCTCAGAGGTTTCTTAACCAACCTGCAAGAGGAAGGATAAACCACATGCTTGGTGCGAGTCCCCTCTCTCCTTGGCCTCTCCTGCTTTGCTAAGGTGGCCAGAGAAGGGGAAGGTTAACTCTCTTGCTACCTGGCAGCCATCTGAAATCAGGAAAGAGCTGAAGCCTCCAAGTTGGGAATTCCACAGGGTAGCTGACAGGCTGACAAAAGCCAGGCTCAACGGAAGCTTTTAGAGAGAGAAATCTTGGGCTGGCAGGAAGAATACATTGTAAAAATCAAGCACTAATACAGTTATCTATTTTAAGCTTGTTGTGCATGTAGGAAGAAAGAAAAAAAACCAGTAGCATCTGAGATATTGATGTGTTTGTAGCTGGTTTTATTTTAACTGCTGTAACAGCTGGTGATAGATGATGCTATCTTAATGAAGAATACCCTTCCGTAGAAAAGTGGTGGTTTTCTTCGACATTTATTGTCCTTTGGGCTTTGAGTCACTTGAGGTTTACCCTTTGTGCTGCATATTATATTCTTTTCTGATCTGATTGGCATTTTGCTGAGTCACAGCTTTGTTTTTAGTTTCCCAGTGACTCAGGTGCTGGCAGCAGTCGTGTGGGCATATGCACTGCAGTGCCCGGCAGTAGTGCAGCTCAAAATACAAGGGGCACAGAAGCAACAAAGGAACAGCTTGTGCTTGGCTGTAGTGTTTGGATTTGGCTACGGTGAGCTTCTGATTACTGGGTTGTAGGGAATAATAACAGAGGAGAAAAGAGCCCAACATCAAAGGCCCTCCTCCCCTTGCTTCAGAAAGATATTTTATCTGTAAAAATTCAATTTTCAATTAGGTGTAACAGAAACCTCTGAGGAAAACAAATTGACCTATTGATATACTGTGCTTCTGCCAGGGATGGAGCACCTTTTCTAAAATGCCATTACATCTAAAGCAGAAAAGGAAGGCCTAAATTTCTGCTTTAACTTTAGAGAAAGTGAATAAGGCAACTGCTACATCAGCTGCAGTATTTGCCAAGCTGTTTGTTGGTAAATGAGGGGAGATGTTCTAATGTCATGATTAAGTAACTCTCTCAAACATCATACTGTCCATGACAGTATGGTGTCTGGACTTTTCTTTAAGTGGAGAAGTCTGTAGGAACACGGTTGTTGCAGACTTGCTGACTCAAATCCTCCATGTTCCAGGGTCAGAAGTGAGTTGCTAAATCAATTCTGACTAAGCTATTCCAAGACATCCCCTTCAGGGACATATTTCAGTCTGGGAAAAAGATGAATGACTGTGGCTGTGATTGCTGTGGCAGTGAGCATCACTGCTNTAAAGCCTGTCATAGTAAGGTTTGCGTAGGAAACTGTCCTTATGTCCATAAAATTCATAAATGAATGAACTACGTCTACTGGCGACAAGCAGTATTGTATCAGAAAGAGCAGAGCGCTTTTTGTCCTGCGCAGCAGATGTGGAGTGCAATGTTATCCTCTTGCAAGCTTCTGCCCGATTTTGACCGTGAGTGCACAGTTTTGCATTTGGAAAGATAACAGTTAAAGCAAAATTTGTGGGAACACTGAAGAAGTAATATTTGCAGAGGGTAAAATCTTACTGATTTTCCCATCTGGGAGAAAGATCAAGGTGCTGGCTGACCAGCCCAAAGCCCACAAGCCAGATCCACAGCTGTAATTTAGAGTCTATTGAGCTCTCTTTGAGGTAAACACGGGACAGTATTTTCTACCAGTTCCAGTTCTTGGGACCCAGTCATCGCCCCGTACAGTGTCTTCAACTGCTGTAACAGTGCAACCAGTGCAGCATCTTCCATTTCAAAGTGAGGTGTTCATTCCATGGGGTTTAGGAGGAAAGTGGGAACATGCCACCTGAGCATAACTGATGCAGTAAAGATCTATATGGACCTGGAGATGCTCTGAGACAACAGTTTGCAGGTAACCCAGCTATACCAGGCCTCCCAGCAGGGTGTTAATGGGATAAGAGAAATGGGAAGCATTCATGGCTGAGGGAGCATGCTGTTGGTGGAGCCTGTGGGGTTGCAGTCTGCCTTGGGGAGGAAGAGCCACGTACCCCAGCCACAGAAAAGAGGTACCTGATGCTTCTGGGGGCAGGAAGGGGATCATGGCCTGACCCCTTCACTTTGGAGAGGGGATTTCATGTTCCTGCTGTGGATCGACTGAATTCAGACTACAGTGCTGAATATGGTAGGTGGTACAGGACCAGAGAAGAGGATAGTCTGCCAGATATGCCCCCTACGTTGAGTGTGGTGGGATGAATACATATGTTTTATATGTCATCGGTTCTAAGGTGAATTCTTAATTCTTCCTTGCTGTCTGTTCCAAAGTACATCTTACCAAAGTATACTTTGTTCTGTCCAAAATGAAAGTTCAGTCATTGTAATTTTCAGATTATTATTTAAAATCGTACTTCAATGGAGTACAAATAGTACAAAGATCTTAAAAGTTGCATGCACAAACACTACTGTGTTTCTCAACCTACAATATTATTGATGTAAACAAATGTTACCTATCCTGCTGGCAAGCTTGAGACCTTGAAATGCCAGCATCAATTTCTGCAAAATAAAAAATAGGAGAGAATAGAGCAACATTAGCCTGTTTCAATTGCTAATTCAGTTTTGTAATCTGCAATCAGGCCTGAGATCGAATATATGATGGAATGAAATCACTTTCCAATTCCCTGCTTGACTATAAAGTGTTTCCAGACAAATACTTTCTTGGCTATAGAACAAATTGTATAGTTTGCTGACGCAAACTCTGGGCTCCAACTTTTTCTTCAAGGAAGGTATTGTTTGTATATGTTAGTGTATGTAAGATCAGATTTTTCTTGTTGACCTGATATTCAGAAGTAAATTATAACAGCTGATAAGTATGTTTAGCTTTTCAACAGCAGGATGTAGGCATAATTGTCTTGTGAGAGGATGCTTTGGTATTTGTACCTGTTCACATTTGACAAAATGAATTTTTTATAATTCTGAAACTCTTTAGGCAGATGAAGAGAAGTGACTCAGAATTTGTTATAGTCTTTAGGATCAAATTATGACTGTCTATGGTGTATTTTGCTGCATAATTTAGTATCTGAACTGAAAAATTATCTAGAAGCAAATTTCACCCCACTTTGTTATTAATCTGTGAACGGGAAGTGTTTCTTCATGCTATGTTCCAAAATCATCTGCAAAAGACAATATGTTGTCAAGGTTCAAACTGCTTGGCTGTAGCACACTTTTTGCAGATACGAAAGCTCATAATGCTGTTCTCCTGTCTCAGAAAAAAAACTTGGATTATTTATTTTTTAATTCTGTAATAAGAAACAGCTAGGAAAAAAACTTGGTTACTTCCAGGGTTTCAGACAACTGTGTCCATAGAGACAATTGTGTGCATGTGAGCCAAGTCTCCAGTTTTATCCCGAACTGAAAGGGGGAGTACTGTATTACAGGCAATATGTGAAATTTTTTTTATTATCAAAATGTATCATACAGCTATGTGCAAATCTTGAAAAAAATTACTTAATTTACCAGCAAGGAAATGACTATGAATAGCCTTATAATTCACTCTTTCTGCTTTAGTCACTTTGCCGTCTTCTGCATTTTCACATTGCTTAGCAAGAACCCATTCACAGTCTTTGCCAGAAGCTAGGCTGGAATGTCTTTTATGATCTGCTCCATTTGCATGATGCCTTATAGTTGACAAGTTACAGTAAAGCCTTATGGCAGTTATTGTTATCTTCACAGATCTGTGCAGAATCAGTTCCCTGCTCCTTCCAGGAAATGTAATATCTCTTTTAAAGGGGTTGGTTTGAACTGCTATGGCATATTAGTGACTATCACACTCAGATTAACTTGATCGCTTGAAAATATATAAATAGAACTTATGTTTAACCTCAGGTCATTCTCACTCTGTCTGCTTTCTACATCCAGCATACCGGACTAATATTGGCTTAATGCAAGCAGTATTTAGTTCGGGATAAATGCATGGGATATAACTAGCTTGAGATGCCACAAAGTGGAATTATGTAGGTTAATCCTCAGGGATTTATTTTAGGCAGGGAGGAACTATTTGGAAAATACTTTTCAGATGCTGTTTTTTTTTTTTTTTTTTTGATTGAAGTTATTTCTGTACAAAGTATGCTTTCAGTTACTTATGACCCCAGGACCATCCTTGGCTGAACCTTGCCAGAGACCTCCACACGAACTGGAAGCCTGCCCCCTCTGCCCCCAACTTGTCTTTGCAGCCCAGCAGTATGACAGTGGTGTAACAGGACAGTGGTGCAATGCGGTGAGCCCCTGTAGCTCCAGCTCTCCTCTGCTCTCAGGCTGCTGCACCCAGGCAAACCTTTGCACCGACCTCTGGGAAGCTCTCTCCCCAAAAGCTCGCGAGCCTGCTTGAAGTAGCTGGCTGCAGCAGTGTTCACAGTCCTGCCTGACACCCTTTTCTCAGAGTCATTTCAACTGAGTGCTCATATCCACAAGTCGCTGGTACTCACATGGTCACCAGTGACCCATCCCAGAAGTCGTCTTCTCTGCATACCTATTCATTACAAGCATCACAGGTGCGAAAGCAGAGGTTTTAATAGCCAAAATGTCAGATATGAAGTTTTTATTTCAGATGTGCAAATTAGCTCTGCTCTGGGAATCCATTTCTTACCAGTGAAGATTTTTCATCCTAAGAAATAAATCAAATAAATAGACAACAATCACTCAAGATAAGGCACGACTCATTTGCTAGTTGAAGCTTAGGGCTTGTCACCAGCATCCTTCAAACTGACCCTCTGTCAGCTGATGACAAATATATCCCTGTTTCCAAACGTAACCATTGTCTGTCCTGCTGTAGAAAACAATCTGCCTTTCGGGCTCCCCTGTGTGGACATCACACAAAATGAACTTATAATGAAGGCACAACTTCATGCAATCAGAGCAAAGGTTTAAACTCTTGATGACCAAATTGTATTTTCAATTACAACAGATATGTGGCAAATAATAAAATGCAGTGCAGATACTTCATTAATTTCCTCAAAGAATTTCCCTTCTCTCCCCCCTCCTCCCACACCATTTAATGGTTTTGGGGGTCTCACCCCAGCAATCCCTGTTGCTGTGTTTTCCCCACTATTGCAGCATGATGGAAGTTGGAACCTCCTTGAGGCAGATAACAGCAAAGCTCTTGTGGATCCCGGCACCAGGAGGACCAGCATTGCAGCTGGGTAACGCTCGGTATCACAACTGTACATGGCTTGTTGTCCAAACCAGCACAACTTCTGCACCACAGTACTAATGGGGAAAAAAATGACAGCTATGGAGGAGTAGCCTTCATGAGTAAAGAGGAGCTGAATGGCTTGAAATGTGTAGAATGCATGTAGTACCAGTTCAAGAAAGGAAACTGAAAATAAAGGTTTATTTTTTTTTAAACTTGTCTATAAATACTTCAAGCCAAGAAGAATATGAACCGAGAGAATTTTTCTGTTTTAAATATAACATTGACGCCTTCAAATGGACTTTTGGGGTGTTTCACTTTGTGAAATTTAAAACCAGCTATGCTAAGCATGTAGTAAAATAAGTAAGCAATATTTTCTGTGATAATTATGCTTATGCAGAAATAGCATTCTGCAGAAGTTAAAAGGTCTTCTGAATACTTGACATAAGCAACAACACTAATTAATGCTTTGTATGGTACAAGTATTGAATGATGCACTGGGAATTGTTTATGAAGTCTTTATACAGAGGCTTTATACAGAGGACTATATATTCAGCTCGAGCATTTCTGTGTGGTCAGGTACTTTAATAAAGGCATTCAGTTCTGGGTGAACTAATCTGATCATTATCCATTTTTGCCAGTAGGATTTCATGCGTTCAGTGTTAAATTCTCAAGTATGAAAGAAAGTGTGATTTTTGCTATTGCACATCTTTCAAATTCCTGCAGAGCTGAAGATTGAAGCACAATGAATGCTCTCACACATTCCCTGTCATTCGCGTGGCCAAGGCAAGCATCTTTTAACAACTACATTGATAATAACATGAGTTATCATATGATTACATAGTTAAGCTACTAAAGTAGCTTCAGTTGAAATGAACGTTTCAGTGTTGACTAATATCTTGAAAATAACCTCCTTGTTAGGGAATCACATGCTGGGATGGACAAGCTTTCAGGACAAAGGAAGAAAAATTTATTGGCTGAGTATACGGTTACTAATATGAAACAGTTAAATACGCCAAAAAACCCCAGTTTCTTTAAGCAGAATCTAAGTTGGTTTTGCATTCCTTTTTAATGTATTTGCTTGGAATAGGAGCTTGGGAATTGCCATAGTGGAGGAGTTGTCAATCTAATCCACTATTCAGCGATGATTGAAGAAGCTTTGAGACACAGGTCCTGAAATGGGCAATCATAAATTAACCAGTCCAGAAAAGAAGTTTCTTTATAATCCCATTTGGTGGCAAGTTGGCGTGTGCCCTGAAAAATGAAAGCTTATAACATTGCCAAAACTCCTGGCTCTTTAAATGAAATGTTTTACTGTAACTTCAGTTTTTATCTTTGTTCACGATATGGTTCAGTTATTGTTTTGGATCCTGCAAAGCTTTTTCCTTTAATGGTGGAGGAACATGTAGCTCCTGGATAATGCCTTTTTCCAGTAATTTCCAAAGATCTCTATAATTAAAATATTCTCCTTTTTAAACTTAAGCTGCATAATGAGTTTCATGAGTTAAACTGTTCTTAAGAAATGGTTTCACAGTTTGAAGTACGCCATTCTTCATATAGGCATATGGGGGAATAAGCAGAAAATCTTACCCTGCTTTCTTTTTAGCCTTCCTTTTGTTCTTTCTTATGAGCCATCACTTGTTTTCAGCTATTTTTCCTGAGATTTTCATCATGATCTTATATAAAACTTAGAGAATGAAATTACTGCCAAAGGGACCCACAGAAGTATTAGAGTCTGTGTGTTACTGGCATGTTTGGGTCTCTCTTGTGGATGATCCTGCTCTGTATTTGGCCCTCTGATAATCTGAGGCCAGGTAGATCCAAGCAGTGTCTCACTGTTTCTCAGCCTGGTCCCGAGACACCCTACAGCTGCAAACCGTGGGTCTGGCAAGTGTCCCCTGAGCTGATCATCCGTGCTTTGGGCTTTCCTGTTGTTTGGTGATAGCTGGACATGGAGCAGGAGTGTGTGTTATCCCCCCTATTCTGTGACCATCTCATGAGCTTTGGGGTCTCTTCTCAGGGGATCAGCTGGGCAGCTCACAACCCCTTGGACGTTGCACTGGCAACACCATCTTCCCTCTGTCCGGCTCCAGCAGTCCCACTGGTCCACTGAGTGAAGGTCCCCAGGGTGGAGGCAGTGACAGCCAGGCTGTGGGGCTTGGAGATAGGCTGCCATGGTTTCTCCCTGGTGGTCCTAAGCAGCACTGTTTGGCTCTGAAAATAGAGGTTATGCTCTGCTCTGCAGATATGCAAGGATTATGTCAACCTATTGCAAGTGTTGGGAAATTGGTTTTGAAATTATTAGATGAATGAATTTGCTCCAGCAATCTGAGTCTAAACTTTGCCATGACCAAAGCAATGATTTGGGCTCATCAGCCAGATGAAACAGAGCAAACCAGTTTTGAATGCCAAAGAGTTGTTACAAACTCTTTGTGGGAACAAAGATCATTTGCAGAAATTGATTCATGAGTTATTTCTGAATAACACATATTTCAGATGAGTCCTGGACCTCTTGTTGACATCATTAAAGAAAGGTGGTATTTGTGAACCACTTAGCTGTATGATTTAGGTATTTCCAGCCTGAAGGTGTTCCCAGATACGTTCTTCTCCCTTCTGTTTTCCTGGTATGATAAAACTTTGGTGACAGCTGTCAAACAGTTATATATTCCCACCAAACATGGCTTTGTATTTCTCAATTTTTCTGTGTTACTGAGCTGTGTATTTAGTTTTTCAGTATCTTCCTTGTCTTCAGGGGAAGTATAAGCTCTCACCTTACATTTTAAAGTAAATCTGTAAGTGAAATGGTTTGCACTATGTGGGATCAGGTGTGCTGCTGTGATGAGATACAGGCTGTAAAGGGACTGCATTTACTATGGGGTCTTGATTCAGTGAAGTGCTTAAATGTATGGCCTACTTTGAACCTGCTGGATATGTTTGGCTGTGCCAGGCTGTGGGATATGGGCTGTGGAATCTGGGCTGTGGATGCTGCTGCTGGTCAGTACATGCACAGACCCATGGCGGAGCTCCAGCAATGAGCGGCAGGAGAGGAGATGTCTTGCGCTGCCCATGTTGGAGAGGCAGCAGCTCCTGTACCCTGGCTCAGCCTGGCCCATCCCCGAACGTTTAGTGCAGGTGTCATTCCCTGGCCAGCACCAGCCCTCAGGATCAGTACGTGCTACTGGAGACACAACCCACAATCAGCGAGAAGGGCCACTGAGGCAATGCATCACCCAAGCTGGCATGAAGGCATCATGCCTAATTATGCTTTCTTTGCTCCCCACACCCTTGCTGGAGGAGTGGCAAGTCTGTGCATTAAAATAACAGTAGTGAGAATATGAGACTGTTTTCCCCTTGACAAAAGTGCTGAATTAGGAAACCTATGAATGAAAGGGACAGTGCTGCAGAGAGAAATCTTGTGAGGAATTGGTGCTCTGCCCTGATAGCAGATACAATAACTTGTATTATATTTCATTCTCCAGACAACTCTGCTCCAGCACTGTAATTCTGACTTAATGTCTGGTGTCTAATGCTTTATTCATTTTGAATTTTTTCACTCACTTCAGTGCAAATGACCAGCTATCACTGGGGAGAAATAGAAAATTCTTTCTGTTGCCTCACACATTTCATTAACCTTTCCTCTGCCCTCTGACACTTCTGCCTCCAAAAAATTTCTTTTTGAGGCTTCGTTGCCATGTCAGGCAATTTTTTTTCCTTTTCTGGAGACAAAGGCATATTTAAAATATGACACTCCCAAAATGTGTGTGCTCAAGCATGTCCAGCCAACAGATGACAGGCACCGTGGCCCCACAGTGTGACACAGTTTGGGAGATCATTAAGATGTAGTAGCCAAGCCTAAATCAAGCAATTATCTGCGACTGTAGCCTTGTGTGCGAGTACCAGAAATTACTTCTACAGCTGAGCCTAAGCATAAAAACTCTGCAATGGGACAGATTTCAGGAAGACAGTCTTTTCCCCTGCCTCTCCTTTCCTTTTTCTTTATCCTTGAGAAAGGCAATGCTTAAGAACAGAGATAAAGGGAAGAAAAGTGGGCCAGATACTACAGTGCCCTCTGAGGTGAAGGCATAATCAAATGGTTTCTGTCTGTCTAACTGTCCTCATTACCAATCTACTGTTGAAGGTAGCACATGCGGAGGGAAATAAGTAGATGATTGATTTGCATGAAGAAGGTTGATATGGGTCACTGCACTTGACAGGGCAAAAATACAGTAACTTTGGATCTGTGAAAGCATCAATGGAAACAATAACTGAGCACAGCAAACTTGTCAGTGAAAACCTCCAACCCTGCCTGCAGTGGGAAGCCTGTGTGTTGCTGTTCTGGGAAGTCCAAAAACGCAGTGGAGTGTATGTGGTGCTGATGGTCCCAGGTATGGCATCATGGCTCCTCCTGGGGAGAAAACCCGTGGAAGAGGTTAGGTATCTGGCCTCCTTGTTGACCCAGGATGAAGACGTTATTTGTGTGCCAATGTGGAGCTGCAAAAGTTATGAAAACAAGCTTCAGTTTGGGAAAACAGTGATATTATTTTCATGCAACCTATGCATAAACTGCTCCCTGTGATTCTGCAGTGATGCGCTAACTTCATTCCCCGGCTGCTGCTTGAATATCCTCCAGACAAGAGCCTCTTGTGCCATTCACCCCCTCCTTCCTCTGCCAGCCTCAGCATCGTGCCATGATGGTGGACCTGGTGAGACCATATGAACCATCCCCATCCCAGGCCTGCTGCCGCTGCCAGTGGCTCCAGCAAGGGACTGCATCAAAGGCCACCCATCAGGGTCCTTAAACTGGCAGGGAAGCTGTGGGAATAGGGCAGGACCAGAGAGAGCCTGTGCTTTTACAGCAAAAGTGTTTCTGAAAGGTGTGGAGATTGGAGTGAAAACATTATTTTTGCAGATGATAAAGAAAGAGCATTCCTCTACCCCTGGAGCATCTGCCCAGAGTCCTGGGTAAACTGGAGCTTTGGCCTCACAGGTGTGCATGGGTGGACATGACATCTATTCTGCTTTTGGTCTCGTTTCATGGTGAATGCTCTGGTCCTCCATTTTAGTTAGGACAGGTCAAAAATGGGAAACCCTGTGCTGGGGCACCACGCTTGGCACCACCATGGTCCACCTAAACCCTAGTTCTCATCCCTGAGCAAGGGAGATTTAAAAATTTCATGGGGGATAGAGAAAATGACACTTGTGCTGAGATGTCTCTGAGGCAACGAGTAATGCCCTCTTCCTCCCATCAGTAGCCTGCAGAAAGGCAGCTCTCATCTTCTGCTCAGTATCCTTTCTCAGCAGCCTCCAAGTGCTATTTCTGGCCATCCTCTTTATGTTGCCCAGGTGTCTATACTCCTTTATTTCACTTCCTATTACCACCTTCCAGCATTAAAAATTTGGAGAAACTTTTACTGGGTCTGGATATAGATATCAGGGTATGATGGTGTTTTATGGAGGTAGGAGATTGTCTAGGCAAACAGCAACGACATAATAGCCTCCAATACCAGGCTGAGGGTGCCTTTATCCATTTGTACATGGATGCTGTTAATGAAAGAGATGCTGCTGTTAATGAAAGAGATGCAAATTTTACTTTTGCAGCTGTCACTGAACATGAGACATCACTGCTCCTGTGCCACAGGGTAAGGCATCACTAGCCTGTCTCCCGGGAAATATTGAATCATAATGCAGGGGCACGAAATCTGAAATTATAAGTACCTTGGTTTCCCTGGATGTGCTGTACTGATTTTGTCCACTGCTATTTCCTTCCTCAGAAAAGCAATCTGTGCAACACAGGTTGGACCACTGCAAAATATAGCTGTAAAAGAAGAGATGCCGGTATGAAATGCCCATAGGGAAAGGGACATTTACTCCCTAGCAGTTCCCTCCTTCGCCCTAATATGATCCAAATGCACAATGCCATCTTGATCAAGTGTTATGTCTGGAGCAGGGAAGATCTTTCATTTTGATTAAACCAGTCTTAAGAGAGATTGCTCCTTACTGTGTTGTCTTCGCTGATTAGTTCATGTTTGCTGCTGCTCAGTTCTGCAATCCTGCTCTCGTCAGTCCCTGAACCTTTTAGTGTCTCTGAGGGAAAAGTTCCAGCATGAAGTGCAAAGACCCCAATGCCTCTTGTGAGACAACTTCCAAACATTTTGGAGCAGCTGGAATATTTGACCTGTTTGGGGTTGCAGATATTGCATGGTGCCTGGGGGTGGGGCAAGGAAAGGCAATATTGGAAGCTTGCACGTGTAACTTACCCTTAATTGAGGGGTTATTAGCTTTGTGGGAAGCAAACTGTAATATAACCATGGGATATGAATATTTGATTTCTTGACTAGGGAAAGGCTTTCTGTCTCCCAGTAATTCACTGTTTCAAAACTGGAACCTGCTCACAAGTATTAAGCATGAAAGTGAAGGTGAGCAGTGATGCAGGGGGGTGACGAGGGGTTACAACAGGTATGAGAAACTGGAGGCACCCTCAGGTTTATTTCTGAACACATTGACTGTAAGGCATTTTAGAATGTTTGCGTTGTTTGAGTTTTTGTCTCAGTGCAAACTGATTTTTACAGGATTTCTCTCCCGGAGCTAAGCGTCCCAGCATGCGGGAGGTGCTTGTGGACTGGGACCATCTTGCCCAGAAATGATCTCGCACTTCAGCTGCGCTGTGGTCTGCACTCCCTCTGAGCACAGCACTTTGCAAACCAAGCCCTTGGTGATGCCTGGTGGGGATAATGCTCAGGGTGTGGCGTGGTTGCTTTGGGAACTTGTTGGCGGGGGGTGCGCGTGGGTCCACAGTTGAAAGCACAGGCCGCGGATGAAAGGTTTTGCCAGTAACTATCAGGGAGCTGCGTCTGCTCCACAGTCCCCTGGCACGTCATCCAGTCCAGTTTTAATTGGCTGCAGTGTGAATTTGAATTCTGCTTTTCCGACATTCATTATGTGGGTAATAGATGCACACGCAGTCTGTCCTCACACAACAAAGATGGTGCGGAGCTAATTTACAAGCACTTGTGAAAACTCCAAGGTCAGCGGGCTTATTAAAACAAAAGCCCCAAAACTGCTGGGTGTACCTCGCTGCAGTGAACCTGATTATTGCTGACATTCACCCACCTTACCACAAGCTGGCTTTTGCCTTCTTTCTTCAGCATACATCTTTCTGTAAGGGAAATACTGCCATAGCATCGCACGAGCACTTTCCAAATGCTTAGCCTACACAAAAATACGTGTTCTGTATTTCGGGTTTTAACTCATCCTTTCATACAGTTATTCTTTCAGTCTTTGGGTATATTTTCCCCATGGCAACACATTTGTTTTGTTTCTTTCTTTCAGCAGCTGGGTTATTTGTGCTTCTGTTTTTAATTGCAGAAGTCAATACAGCGGGCCAAATTCAGCTGTGGTGTAACTGTATTGAATTAAATGTGTTTATTTATGTGCAGCATTGCCACATTTTTATATTGCTTTTCAATATTAAATATTAATGCATGTACCTAGCACATTGATTTAAAGGGCACTGCAGCAGTTAAATGCTCGTCTGTGAGATTAAAACCATTACTGGCCACACTGGGTGACGTTGCAGCAGCATTGCTGCCGTTCTCACCAGAATCCTTGGCAGTTGCGACGTTGTTTGTCAGACACTGGGACAAAAAAGTGCAAAACAAACAAATGAAACTCAGCAAACAGCAGCGTGAATAAATGCAGCTTTCCTCACGCTCTGGTTCTTGTTGTGTATGTGTAACTACCAATAGCAATGGGGGAAGAAATCAAAACCATGAGGCACATATGGACAGAAATGTATGTTTTCATACATATAATGCCACTCTTCAATGTACCTTTTTACTTTTGTTGTACCTTTCAGTGACCCTACCTGATTTTATAAACTGCGGAAAAAGAATTGCGTAGATGGCCTTTTACAATTTGGAGAAACCTGCATGTTCAAGAGAGAGGTTTTTTCCCCACCGTGTGTTTCATGAAGGGCTGCATGTGAGATGCTTGAGCCCAACCCCTTGCTCTACTGCAGCTTTGCTGGGTGCTCAGCAGGCCCCCCTCCCCCAGGGCGCACGCTGGTCCGAGGCCAGCCTTTCTGAGGGCTGTTTTGCAAGGCCCAGTATTCGTTCTCCCTGTCTGAGTGGCAGACCCTGAGAGCTGACGATTGTGTTGCCTGAAAGGGAAAAAGGCGTTAATTCCTCAGCAAAATGCTGCGGCAGTGTTGGCAGCTCTTGGCACAGCCACCGTGGGGGAGTGATGTCCCCATCCCCTGTGCCAGCTCTGGGCTCCTGAAATATTTCCTCTGGCAGACTGCGGCAACGCTAGCAAATTGTTGTCAGCATGAATTATTTCTGAGATGCTCGGCAACTTTCTGATGCCAGCACTCATATCAGTAATAGCGATGTTGTCATTGGCATTAGAAATCAATATTATTGTGGACTGCTTGTTCATGTTTATCAGTAAAGTGTCTGGGTGCGTCCAAGTGTTAGGGTTTAGCCCAGCAGTATCAACATGGTCCTCCTCAGGGAGCACCTCCTCAAGCTTAGGCACTGAGGCCATAAGCTACCAGTACAATAAAACTGCAGGTCTATTTTTCTATTTCCAGGCCTAGCACACTTGTGGAATAAACAGTTGGTTTAAAGCAGTCCTTTAACAGTGTTGTCAAAGCATCATTTAGCACTTTGCCGCTATCTATTCTGCAAGAAAAAAAAATGTATGACTGCATTTGACAGCAAAAGCTTATTTTTCTACTGAGTTGCCCAAGATACAGGGATCCTTTATATAGCTCACCTGTATGGGATTGAGCTGCCAGGGCCCTGCAGCCCGTGCTGTAACAGGTGCAGAGCCCAAATCCTGTTCTCACAAGTGGCAACAGCTGGGGCTCAGGCCATTAAGCCTGCATCTGATGGCTCGTGGAGGGTGATGTTGGAAAAAGTCACTTTTGCAGCTCAAAAAGCCACAGTGTAAGCGGGCATACAACTCCATGGAGTTTCTCTCTAGTAATTTCTCCCCAGGGGTTCATACGTGAAATATATTTGTGCTGTTGAGACAATATAAAGATGTGAAATGGCCTCTGGTTGTATGCTGTGTGAGAAGGCAGGAAAAAAAATCGTTTTCTGCTTCACTTGGTTTTAATGCTGTGTTTTTCTTTTCCTTTCTCTGCATTGCCATACTTTGTCCATGTCCAGTTTTCAAAGAGAAACATTATATTTATATTTTCTTCTGTGATGAATAAAAAAACAAGAGCCAAATCTTCCCTTCACAGGGACACTAATTTATACCAGATGGATAGATTTACAGGAAGACAGGAGGTTTACTATGCATAAAATATGGGACTATCACAGCTTGTGCTCTATCAGAAAGGAACTGGTCTACAGATGACATGCCAGATACTGTAGTTAAATAACAGAAGAAGTTTTTAAAGTTTGGTGTGCATGGTTGACCAACTAAACCAGTTCTGTTGCTCTGTGAAAGACTGCCGGGGAGAACACAGCATGTTTCACTGGCCAAATAGCTTGAGGTTCTTTAATGACAGAATTTGCTATTTCCCTTTTCCATTATATGCCTGCTTATTGTGGCATAGTTACACATAAGACATTTTTCAGCTGTTCCTCCAGAAGGATATATGCAGCAAAGCTTGTGAAACTGATGAAGACAAATAAGATTTTTTGCATACATATACATGAAAAGCTTGGTATCCGACCTGTGCTGAATCCTGTGCATGCGTTTACGTTGTTGCATCCACGTGCTTTTATTTGTGTGTTCAGTCACATGGACAACACACATGTACACAAACATACACTTTTCTGTGTGGATATAGGGCAACATTCACTTTATGCTGCCAGTATAGCCTCAATGTATTGCCTGATTCATCAGAGCAGGGTACAAATTTCATAATTTTTTGGATATGTTTTCTGGACAGGAGTGTACAAAAAGAAACCCTAGTTAGACTGCTAGGTAGGGCCTTGCTCTTTATAGCATTACTTTTGTTTCAGCAGTTTTTAGAATGGCAATAACAGCTTTGCTTGCTATTAATGGCTTCATCCAGGAGGCTCTGAGCTCTTTAAAATCAATTACATTTATAAACAACTCATCAATTACGATACTTGCGTTTCGCTACAGGACATAAAACAGCTCAGAGAGGTCAGGCTCTTGCCTGCAGTCTCGGATCAATGCAGTGACCCTGCGCTGAACCAAGCTGGAGATTTCTGACCCTCAGGCCATTTTTTTCAGCCATTAAACCTCTTAGTCACCATAAACTGGGACTTAAGCAAATGCTACCAGCTGGAAAACAGAGGCATTTTGAAAAGGAAGGAAGGGGAGGCCTGGAGTAAAGTGGTATCCCACACCTTCAGACACCTGCAGGTTCAAACTGCTGTTTCATGACTGATTTTCTGCATCACTGTGAGCAAGGCACTGATGGCAACATTTTCAAAAAGCACCTGCATTTCCATTTTCCAAAGGGCTGGCTTCCAGTGAGACAAGGGCATGTTTATGAAGGATGTAACTCTTTGGATTTAAATTTTCTGTCTAAAGTTGAAGCTTGGTGCATAATAGTACCTTGTAACTGAGGGTTTTCTATGCCTCAGTTCCTCTGGTTGTAGAAGAGGACTAAACGATGGCACAGTATTGTCAGTGTCATCAGATGCTATGGTGACAGTGATGATGTATGCATCTTAGGCAGGGAAGAGAACATTGTGATGTCTGAGGAGACAGGTAGCTGACACTGTTCTTCATATTATATTGGCTGTGATGAACCTTCTTGATGAGAATTTCTATGCTGTTGACTTACAGATGACACAACGTGAGTCGGTACGGTTTGAGCACAGTAGTTTCCCACATACCACAATGTATGGAATGTAACCAGAATGGCTGAGGATTCATCAAAGCACCAGTCTTACTCAAAAAAACAATGCTCTCAAAATGTGCTTGCTGTGGCAAACGTGCGGCTTGATTTCCCATGTTCCCATATATGGCAGGCAATAGCCACGGAAGAAGCCCCTGCTTCAGCCTTTGTTTTCACCTCAGGGGATAAGGCTTGCAATCCACCTGTATCTTGGTCTGCTCTACTGGTCTAGTAGCACAGCAAGACCAGAGAAAGCAAATGACTGCTTTCTCTGTTGCACCTCAGCCCTTCCTAAACCACCCAAAAAATCAGTGTGACTTTATTGTCCTCTGCTGCCTGCATTGCACAGCACATCTTCCTCAGGGCATAGACATTTTTGAATGATCAACACATAACGCAAAGTGATTCATAAAACATTGTATTTCTAAAGCATGTGCACGAAATGGGCTTCCAGTCTAGGATTTCATGTGTATTTAGAATGGGAGAGTCCTTTATGTCCATAAAGACCCAGGAGCTCACTGCCCAGCTCCCAGCCATCCCATGGATTTTCTGGGTGACCTGGGGAAAGTCAAGTATGCTCAGCAATCTTCTGTGAGCTTGAGTCTCACATTGAACAAGGAAATCTGTGCTTAGGTGCACTGGCATGTACTTGAAGTTAAGCATGCTTGGGCATTAACCTCATACACTTGCTCCCTTCCAAGAGAAAATGTTAACTGCAAATCCCCTCCTATGCAAAACTTTCCTTACCCTTGCAGAAAAGCAGCACAAAGATAATTGGTTCTATGTTTATGATCCATACTGGTGAGATACAGAAGGAACTGTGCAGCCACCTTTACCAAGGTAATATTCACACTGAGCCTATAGGGGAGTTGCTCTGAATAGGAATGGGGAGCTCAGCTGCCCCCAGGCTTGGTCCAGAGCCTGCTGGACAGAGCTGCAACGAACAGGGGTCCTAGCCCGCAACCCCTATCTACCCCGTTGGATGGATGTCCTTACTCTATGCCACGTCTCAGCACGCAGCCTTTGGGTTTCTGTTGTTATTTGACATGTGTTCTGGTGCCTCACATGGTGGTGCTGTCCACATCCCCCAGAGGAACTCACCATCTTTTCCTGGAAGTCATTTAGCAATGTGACTGCGGGGATCTGCTGAACCAGGCTGTGTCTTCTCTGGTATGGCAGTTTTGAAGCTTTACAGCTGGTGAGGAAGATGCTCACAGCAGAGCCCATACCTGTTTGTCTTTCAGAGGTTCCCACTGTGAGCTTGGCAGTTTCCTGATCAGATACTTAAGCAAAAGTGCAGTCTTTGGATTTCAGTCATTTTCAAAGGCACAATGTGCTTTATTACATTGTCTGAATCTCTGCAGATTGATAAAATGGCAGCAATTGGTTTCAGGGGCCATACAGTAAACTTGGCTCCCACATCCTGTCTTTGGATGAGTTGTTCTAATGTCAGGAAAGCCAGACAGTCACCTTGAAGAGTTAAGCTTTTAGGAGGGATGTAGTGCATGCTGTGGTGTCTCACTGTAAATAATTCACAAAATGTCAGCTGGTATCAAGAAATGGAAACCTTCTGAACACAACTGAGATGATCAGTCATCTATTTGCTTCCAAAGCAAGGCTGGAATTATGCAGGAACAACACAAGGTACATTAAATATGCAGACCTTATAAACTGCTCATTCTCAGACATAAAACTGAAGAGCCTGCCTTCCTCCTTCCTTTTGCCTTCAAGCAAATCCTCTGGCAAAACTTCCTGCTTTACCAACTCATACTGTTGGCAAAATCCTGGTGCTGTAAAAATCTGATAGTGCAGGAAAAAAAAAAAAAATCAAAGGCTGTAAAAACATGTAAAAGTGGCTGTTTAAACCTTCTGCCTGGTTTTCAGATCAATGCTGCCAGGTACCAGCTCCCACCCAAGTGAAGAATTCCTTATCTTTTTTTTAACCTGGGAGGAGAAATCAGCTCCCTGCTCTCAGGTCCCTGCTTTCTCTCTTGGGTGCCGTGTAGCTGAGTGCTCCAGATGACTTGGGGCTACAGCAGCAAGAGACAGGGCAGTGCATTTTCCCACAGCCAGCGTTCAGTGGCCAAAAAAACATGGGGAATGATTCTGCAATCAGCATAAATGCAGAACTGATCTGTTTTGTAATATTGCTACTTAGACTTTCAGCATATTTTACCAACTGTATCCATACCAATTAGTAATTCTTAAGCTTTGTCTTCCCTGCACTTCTCTGCCCCTGAAAACTCTCAGCCCTCCAAATGGCTGGTACTGTAGGGGCTGGGCAGCAGATTTCATTCTGTCTCTTGATACCCTTTAGATGCCAAAGTGAAAATACATTTTAAAAATATATATTATTTTCTCCCTTTCAGTATCAGGGGCCAGTGACAACTCTCTGAAGCAAGGACCATAATGTAAGGCAATTTTGAAATACTGGAGGAAGAAGGAATACTTTCAGTGAAGCCCCAGTGTTCCCAATGTAGAACTGGGTTTTGTCAGATCTTTATTATGTGTCTGCCACCTGCTCTGATAATCTACTGCTGTACATTATTTATGCATTTAATTTCTGGAAATTCTTCAAAAAGCTTTCCTATAACCGGAGCTGAGTGCTTATTGCCCAGAAGGGCAAAACTTGAACCCGCCCCTGGGTCAAGCTCTGTCTCTGCTTCTGCAGCATGCTCCATGCCAGCTGCTGCAACACCAGCCAAAGGCTGCGCCAGCGTTTGCCCCTGGTCCTCCAGCGCCTGTCTTCAGCCAGGAATGGAGGCATTGCCATTGCCCCCCTCCCCTTGAAGGACAGGCGTGTGGGGACTCCACGCCAGGTAGAGAAGCTGTGAGAGCTTTTGCCACATCTTGTCCCTTAAATTGTAAATGATTCACTGTAAATGAGCTCCTTGGGAGGAAAGCGGGTAACTGACTTACTGACCCACTCATACGGTGTTAGCGAACACTTTCCATATGTATGATGCATGGAGTGATGCTTTGTCATGAGAAAATGGCCCAGTTTGGCTTGTCTGAAAAATTCCAAATATGTTTGATGAGAGGATCCTCTACCTAGGCTGTGCTGTTAGCGCTCGGGAAGCTGTTGCGGCCCGGACAGGCTGTGTTTCCCTCGTCCTGGTGGGCTGGAGATGGTGGAGGAAGGACCCACAATGTGGGGGCTGGCTCTGCAGCCTTGCCCAGGGGCCCTGGGGTGAACGGAGAGCAACCAAGGCAGAAACAAAAATCTTTTGATGGCTTCTAATGTGAATTGAAAGGTGTTATTTCTCAGAAGGAGGTGATTCCCAATACTCCCTGCAAGACATGTAACACCCTTGTGCTGGGTGAAGGTGAGGATGGCTGCACCAGCAGCCTCAGGAAAAGTCAAGAGGCCAAGAGGATACAGAGGGCTTGGAGCATTGCTGCCTGCCCCAGGCGGGGAGCAGGAGCCAAGCCATCCCCACGTGCCCTCACAGCATTTTAAGAAAATCTTGCCTTGTGTGAGAGTGTGTGCACTGCATCCGCAGCAGCAGCTGCAGGGCTAATGGAGTTACTGTACCAGAAGATGTTGCTCTACAGTACACAGCGTTATTTACAGGTTTTTTTGTAAGACCCAATACCACTCTGATCAATGCGTATCAAGCAAAATTGCAGAAACTCCTTCAGGGGAAAAAAAAGAAGGATCTGCATAGAAACTTATAGGTGAGAATGATGAACCTGGCAGTAATTTCAGTAGAGTTTCTGAGAAACTAAACGTTATTGGATTAAATTCTTATTCCAATTAAATATCTGGTAGGAACTGCCAGAGCCAAAGCTGATTTCAGAAGAAATTAAAAATAGTAATGTCGTGTATGGATTTAATAGTGAAGAAGGAGTAGGGAGAGAGGTTTTTATTGTGCCTTTTGTTTCTAGTTACCAGAAAGGCACCAAATCCCTAAGAGGTACAGTCTGTGTAAAATCAGCTGCATTGCTCTACCTGTGTGATACATAATTGCCCATCTGGAAGAGACATGACCTGCTATGTAGGCGCTGTCAAGGTAACTGAAGAAAAATTAGCCATGTAATTGTTCTGTATTTTTTTGCAAATGACCTTTTGATTTCACTTGAAAATTTGGCTCATCATGGTTAGAACTGAAAATATGAAATTATATTGGTTTTGGATGTTTGGTTTAATAGAACAAAGTAATAGGTACAAGACAATACATTGCATGGACTCACATTGGGGAAGGTTTCCTCCCTGTTTGAGAAATGTATCAGAAAATTTGCTCAAAGCCCTGAACTTGATATATTGTTATTTTCTTGCATTAACAGCATCATAATCTTCCATTTGCAAAGATGTGTTAGAGCAAAGCAGCCTTTAGATCACATCCCAATTTTTTGTGGTTTGTGAGGCCAGACAGATTTTGTGATTCAACATTTGCTTCTAAAACTATTTGCTCTAATTTGCTCTTACCTCAGGCTCTACCTGTTAGTCTTTTCATAAATTAGCAAGTGATCTGCAATCTCTAGGCATGGTGAGACCAATATTAAATCCATTACACTTCACCTACCCTTTTCCAGTTTTTACATGAGTATTTGCTAATAAATATTGGTTGTAGACTAGAGGAAAGGTGGGTGACAATGACTGCAGTAATGAACAAGCTGGCACCGAAAAGCACTGGCGTACTCTTCAGGGCCGTATACCATCTCACACTTGGGCAGGTAGAGAAAAGGCCCTGGAGACCACCCTGCCACCATGGGAGTGGGCTTAGCGCTTGGGCATTTAGCAGCTTACTGCTTAATCTTTACCAAAGCCTGCGCTTTTAAGATTCCCACTTGTCTCAAAGGGTGAAAAGAGCAAAACGAGGAAATTTTTTTCCATGCAGCTGGGACTGTTACAAGACACCACTGTGCTGCAAAATCCCTCTCCTACTTCGCTCTCCCTCCCTTTTGTGCTTTCCTGACCCTTCTCTTTCCCACCTGTCCAAACCGGGCCTTTCCCTCTGCCTTTAGGCAGCGCTATCTTATTTTCACCCTGTTGCTGAGTCCGTAATCACCCTTTCTTTGCTGTCCTAGTGCAGCTTGGCATATTTGCCCTCATCTGATCTGTCTCTTGCTTTTTTCTTGCTGTGGTTCTGCTGGGGGCAGTGCTGTCTTGTTTTATCACCTTGCTCTACTTGTGCACAGCCTTCGCCGTGTTACAGGTGGAGTATGCTGTGGGATGCTTAGTTATTCCTTAAAAGCACTGCAAGTTTATCTGAAGGAGTAGAGTCCTGGGGTGCATTAACTGATGGCAGTGTGTGATGCGTAGGTGTTTGTCTTCTGGAGGATGAATACTTTCATGCATAAATGAGAATGATCAGTGCTCACAGAGTGTGCATTCCTGTCTGTGGTTTTCTCTGTTTTTGTTTTTTGGTTTGTATTCTGTTCATTTATTCTAACCTAATTCTATGCATTAGGTTCATTGGCAAGAGCAGCGACAATAATAAACATTGACCTTCAAGCTAATTTTTTTCTTCCAGCTTTTCACAGACTTTTGCCTGATTTCCCACTCTGTTGCTCTCTCTGTCTCACTAACTGGTGCTCATCTGCCCTGCAACCTGATGTAGAAAGCAAGTTATAGGTTATCGAGCAGAATGGGGCATGCTCTTGGCCAACACCGACCACCAGAAACAATGGGCTAGGGACAGGATCTGCCTCCGTTCACAGGGTGCATAGGATTATGCCATGGGAATCAGCCTGGCAGGGAGCTGGCCTGTGAAGAGTGATGATGACAAGGCAGAGCGTTATGGGCTTCATAAAATCAGGTAGCCAGTTCAGCAGCCAAACAGATAAACACTCACCTACAATCAGTTAAAAAACTCGATAGACCTGTGCTGACAAAGATGGTTGTAAATAAAAGTCAAAAAGGGATCTTAGCTTTCCCCCTCCCATTTTATAGTGAGGCATAGGACAGAAAATCCACAAGCAAATGTATGATGAAAAATCTTTTCTATCAGAGGCACCCTAAAATTAGCCTTAGGACTGAAAATTCTGTGGTTGTTTTCTATATATTGATGTATTGCCTCCAATCCTGGGGCTTGATCCAAGAGCTAATGTTTTATCAATATTAAGCAACAACAGAAAAAGTCTGGAAGGAAGACTCTGCATTTGCTTACTGAGACCCAAATATTCTTCAAATGTAAGCATCTGACAGATGATGATCATTTATCACTTTCTTTACCTCCTTGATATGCTAATAGTAGGTACATCAATCTTCTATTACTTTTTCCAGCCAGTGTCACTGTTTTGAATCCATTTCAGTACAGACTATAGCTGGCTGACGTTTGAATACTTGTTCTTTCAGTTAAATACAGAATTTTGAGGTCACAGTCAGTTTTTACATGTGGCTGTGTTGCTTATGCATAGCACAAAACATGGAACAAACATGAGAAAAATACATCTCTCTGCCTGAAGTTTTTTTTAAATGAATAGAATAAAAGTTCTGTAATGTTAGATTTCTAATGCAGATCCTTGTATAACTAATCGCCTTTCAGAAACAGAGGAGTTTGCAAAGACTGCGATACCTAGGTTAATGAAAACCTAATGGGAAGCTTGTGCTCATGAAGAACACCCTCTATGGAGTACAAATCATCTATCATGGCAAAACATAACCAGGGATAGTTAGAAATTTTCACCCTAGGATTTTCATTTCTGCTTAATAGAGCTGCAGTAAAATGGTTTTTTTTGAATGATTTTTTTAAGGGAAGATATTCTTTTCAGGCAATAAGAGAAAATGGAAATGGATAGCACATGATGATCTGTCTTCCTTTGCCATTTTTGCATCTGTTTAATATATTGGTATTAGATTTTATTCATAAATTAAGAATAAGTTTTAGAATTACAATAAATGTGGAAAAAAGATGCAGACTCTGCATCTAACTTGTATGGGGACTGGATTGATTGCCAGTGATTGATTTAATTTCTTTTGTAATCTTAATGTGGACTCATTATTTATGTGCATATCTAATGTAGAAATGCAAATAATTCAATTTAGAGGACTACTCACATATTTAAAGTTAGTCTTGTGCCAAGGTATCATATTGAACTGAGGCCATAAATCTAAAACTGTGACCTAGCATTTTTTCTCATTAAAAAAATATTTTCAGTGGAGGATATAAAATGTTCAAAAGTACTTCTTTATTTCTACCATTTGAACTACATATAAAAATTTGAAACAGGATTGTTGTTCTTATTTACAAAGGCTTTCTCCAAGAATTTGTTCTCATCTCATCTTGTTAGAATGTATAGATGCTAGAATGTACCAAGAAAATAAAGCTTCAGTATTTCTGAAGAAAATGAGAAATTCAATTAAAAGAAAAGTCAATTTTTTGAGCAGTGGCAGACAGAACAACGTTTACTTAAGCATCCAAACCGACCATCCAAAGTTCCTGAGACATGCATTTACTAGAACATATCAAAGTGCCATTTCATTCATGCAAATATTCATTGTTTTCCTTTGGCTTGTTTCTAAGGGGGTTGTAAAGAGGGAGCCCAGGCCTGGATCCATAGCATGCTGCTCTGTTCATTCCCTGGATTATGTCCATAATAAAACAAATAATGGTGACGTCAGGTTTTGTTAGATATGTTATTTTAAATCACAAGCATCAGATAACAAAAACCAGCATTTTAGTAATCCGTTTAGGAGTCCATTCTGCAAATTAATACCTATACTTGCACCCATGAGACTTAAAAATTCATTTATTCTGCTACCTGCTTAATTTGCACAGAAACTCTGTCTGCACTTTTAACACACATATTTTTATATTCACACATAGGCACACAGTAAACAATATTTAGATAATTCATTACTTTGATAATTTGATAACCCTATATTGATTAATTATTCTAAACGAAGTGACCACATGACTATGACCTTGCAGTATTTTTCTCATTAGAATAACTGCTATTGCTAACAAAAATCTCTGTATTTTGAAATATTTCTTCGTTATTTGCAGTTGCTGACAGCTGTCTTCAGGCTGATCTTGAAGTACTCTTTTAAGCTCTTAGCAATTGAGGAAGTGTGTGGGACTGGATATAACCCGATGTGTCAAAGACCTGAAATTTCAAAGCTGATGGAGTGACTACCTTTTTATAGCACTAGAAGAACTGCAGAAGTAATAGTTACAGATATGTGACCATATTTATTACAAAATCTCTGTTCAGCAAGAGCTTACTGTTTTCTTCAACATTTTATTCCCAAGATGCTGTAACTTGTATTAGTAGCCTGGTCATTAATTGAAATTAAATGCTGCCAGATGCTAAGACTGCTGCCCTATTTTAAACGCTGCCTGCAGTTCTTCCTTGCTTAGTTGGTTTTGCTTTGTCTGCTTTTACAAATTCAAACAGTTGTTTTTTGCTTTATCCCTTTCAGCTCGTGTTTGCAGAAAATTATATGGTACATTGACTTATCTTGCCTCCCTGGCATTAACAAATGAACTTTCAAATACCACGCCTTTGTGTTTCTTGAATAAAATTTTAATAGCCCCAATTGGAGGAAGAAATAGAAATTGTAGCACAGTCTTGCCCCAGTCACCTCCTACAGAGTGTTTCAGCCACCTGCATGGTGCCCCTGGATGCATCTTTGAGAAATGATCGCTCTTTATGTGTATTGGGTTTGCGTGGCTAGGTTTTGGTAGTGGGGGGAGCTATAGAGGTGGCTTCTGTGAGAAGCTGCCAGAAACTTCCCCCATGTCCAACAGAGCCAATGCCAGCCGGCTCCAAGACGGACCCACCGCTGGCCAAGGCTGAGCCCATCAGTGACAGTGGCAGCGCCTCTGTGATAGTACATTTAAGAAGGGGAAAAAAACCTGCACAACAACCTGCAGCTGGAGAGAGGTGAGAGAATATGTGGAGAAACAATTCTGTAGACACCAAAGTCGGTGAAGAAGGAGGGGGAGGAGGCACTCCAGGTGCCAGAGCAGACAATCCCCTGCAGCCCGTGGTGATGAAGACCATGGTGAGGCAGGCTGTCCCCCTGCAGCCCATGGAGGTTAATGGTGGAGCAGTTATCCACCTGCAGCCTGTGGAGATACCCATGCTGGAGCAGGTGGATGTGCCCAAAGGAGGCTGTGTCTCTGTGGAGAGCCTGCGCTGGAGCAGTCTGCTCCTGAAGGACTGCACCCCATGGAAAGGACACATGGAAAGGACCCACACTGGAGCAACTCTTGAAGAACTGCAGCCTGTGGGAAGGACCCATATTGGAGAAGTTTGTGGAGTACTGTCTCCCATGGGAGGAACCCCACACTGCAGCAGTGGAAGAGTGTGAGGAGGAAGGACTGGCAGGGACATGGTGTGATGAACTGACCACAACCCCCATTCCCTGTCCCCCTGCATTGCTCAGTGGGAGGAAGTAGAGAAATCAGGAGTGAAGTTGAGCCCAGTAAGAATGGAGAGGTGGGGGGAAGGTGTTTTAAGATTTGGTTTTATTTCTCATTACCCTACTCTGACTTTTGATTGGTAATAAATTAAATTAATTTCCCCAAATTGAGTCTGTTTTGCCCGTGATGGTAATTGGGTGAGTGATCTCCCTGTCCTTATCTTGACCCACGAGCCTTTCGTTATATTTTCTCTCCCCTGTCCTGCTGAGGTTGGGGAGTGATAGAGCGGCTTTGGTGGGCACCTGGCATCCAGCCCACATTATGTTAAGCAGCGTTTCCGCTGTTCAGGTGGAGGCTGTGGGGAGGTGCTGGGTTTTGGGGGGGGGGTGTGCTCCAGGGGGTGGTCAAGCAGCCTTTGGGGAGTCTCTCAAGGCACAGGTGCTTCTGCGCTTTCTGCACGGAGGGCACCTACTACTGGTGTTTTTATGGCCACAGCCCCAAGCACCCTCAGGGGGTTAGTACTCCTTGATGAGATTTTACTTGCTAATTCTTTCCAGTTTTGTATTGAGCTTGTGACATCTTGTGCAGTGACTTTTATTAGCCGGGTGAGTAAGTTTAAAAAAGGAATTGCTGATTACATTTACTACTGCGTCGGCAGGAGACTGCAAATTAAACAAATCTGAGTTGTGCAAAAGCTTGTGAGTGCCTCTGCTGAAATCCAGACCAAATATAAGATGTTTCACACATATCCAGTTGGAGGTGAATCAGAAGGCAGAGTCTGGATCCAAACACGTCCACGAAGTTATCCGAAGTCCAGAGACAGAGATCTGAAACTGTGAAACTCATTGTTTCAGAGTGGGGTAAAGAGAAACCAGGTTCAAAAAGCTCCAGCACAACAATGTTTGGGAAATTTTGAGGTTCAGGTAAGAATTGTATAACTGAAATTCGTTTCTGTTTCTGATAACGCCGCTTTGTTTCACAGCAGTATTCAAAGTACGTGTCCACAGTACGTTGATGTCGGTGGTGAGCTTTCCTGCCATTATATATGTCAGTGTTTGCTTTTAGATGGCAAACAAAAACCACAGACAGTCCAGTGTGGTGCTGCTATCCTCTTTCTTGGTGTGAATCCTGACTTCCTGTAGTCCCTTACAGTTGGCAGTCAGAAAAAAGGGTAAAATGTGATGAATGGCTGATGAATAAAAGACTATATTCTTTCTTTTAAAGCAGAAAACTGCATTGCCTCCTTTTCCCTGTAAATAACAAGATAATCACATGGAGATAGATAATAACTGTCTTATTACTAGGACCTCACATTGTGCCCTAGACGTTTTGATGGCAGGAGCCTCCCATCAGGATCAGCTGCTGCTCCTTTGTCTTCACCCCCCACAGCCCCCGCTCCTGCCAAGCAGCCGACATCCCAATTCACGGCGGGGCTGGGGCTGCTCCCCACCTGACATCCCCGCTGAACATCTGGGCCAGCTCTGCTGGCACGCAGCTGCTAGGAGGATCTGGCAGAGGAAAGTTTCCTGATCTTCAAAAAGCAGATGAGGTACAATGCTGTTGGCCAGTCCTCAGCTGCCCCTTCCAGGCTGGGATGCGCTGGTGAACCAGGGGTGCGACGGGTGATGGGAGCATGCTGGAAGTGCCCACGTCCTTTCCCTTGTGTCCATTGCACTTATGGGATACCATCGCCTTTGGTAGCAGTATTAAATCTCAGCAGAGCCTTGGTTTTGGCTTTGGGGTCTTTTATTTTGATATTTGCTCTAACACGTTTGCTACCTGAGCCAACTACCAGCCATTTTTTTGCAAGGTTTGTAATGACTGAATGACATTAGATCTTCAAAAATCCCTGGAAACATATTCTCATTATTGTAGTAACTGATATTTATGCTCCAGTGGACAATAATTCTGCATTTGCCAACTTATCAATCAGGTGGTTTTTAATCTGGTTATTACAGGTTCTGTGATACAGTATCAGTATTTGACACTACAACATCCTTGCTATTTGGTTTGTAAGTTTCCAAAATGTAGTTAACCTTATCTAGAGCATCACTGTAATGTTTTGTCTTTGAGTTACTAATATGTACTTAAAGCCTACATGCAAGCAAAGATAAAGTTATCTGTGGAAATAATTGAAAAGTAGGGAACAGGAGGAAGAAGGACATAGTGCCTGCAGAAGGAATTGAGCTAAGAGTAGTAAACTACTCCATTCATCTCTTAGGTCCATAGAGAAGCTGTGTAGTTGCACTGCTGGTAGAATAGCCAGCCCTGGCAAGAATATTGCAATTGAAGACCCACTGTTACAAAAAATAAATTCAGTTTGTGATTATCACAGTTTTGCATTCATGTGATGGTCTATTTCTCTCCTATTAAATCTCCAGACTGAAGAACTTACTGTAAACAGTCTCACCTAATGTCATCCATGTGCCAGGATTTCTTGCTTTGTAACTTAAGCAGACAACTTCTGTCGTCACAGTGGAAATCAGTCCTTCATTAGTTTTGTATCTGTTGGGACTTGTGCCAATCTTCTACGTGAAAGAAATCTAAGTAGGGTAAATAAAAGACTACAGAGGTTCAGTAATGCAGTTGTTACACTGATTAATATTTGAACAAATTAATCATTAATATTTCAACAAATAAATGAAGAAATACCAAGGAAAGTTGTTAGGAGGTGAAGGCATTAAGATACTAGTGGTACCCATGTGTAAAAGCCAGCCTGCTGGAACTGTAAAAGCTTCTGAAAAACTGCCTTCTACAGAGGCTACCATAGGAAATATTGCTGGGAGTGGTTGAGCTTCTGCCCAGATCTCTTGTTTCTGTCTTGATGCAGGTACTCTGGGAGCAAATGAGTCAGCACGAGTATAAACTCCGACAAATGGCTCGTGAGTTTGGGTGCCCCAAGTTGTCCAACGCCACATGACAGATCTTTTTGAGTAAGACACCCAAAACGACGCCTCATCCTAGGTGACCAAGGTGAGAATTCTCTATTCACTCAGAGGGGTCAGACGTGGACTTGACTGTCCCCATGAAACAAAATCTACCCAACGTCTGTGCCACAGAGGTTCACATAGCTGGAGAAGTGGGGTCCTGTCACCCTGACAGGCAGCATCGCTCTTATGCAGCACAGGGTGTTATAGCTACTGCAGGGTAGGGTGAGTGATGGAAGGCAGATTTCAGAAGACCACAAATGGTATGACAGCCAAAAAAAAAAGACACAGCCGTTCTCCTGCTGAACTGCAATATGTGTGTTTGCACTCTTATCCTGGGAACTCTGGGTACCCCTGTGAATAATAGCTGGGTGTTACAGCTATCATGTAGATCACATACATCCCCTCTGTATTGCCATGTAAGATGCAGAGTGATGGGCCTTTGGCACTAGGATGTGACCTGCCACCTTGACAGCTGCTGAGTCTGACAGTCCTGAGTCATGCCTAATTGTGCCCAGCCAGTGATCCTGTGGTGTGCACAGCAGAGCTCCTACTTCTTCTAAGGAGGCCAATGACGCACCATTGCGATGTCATAGCACTGCATTTTTTTGCCCCAGGCTGTATACGTATATGTAAATATCTTGAGAGCACCATTTGGAAGATTACTACCTGCAGCAGCTCTTTCTCTGTCTGTCCAGGCACTGAGACGGACAACTTCGTTAGAGAAAGTGTGTTGTGATGTAGCATGTCAGGTTGGTGGGGATTCCCTCTAGCACAGCATGTTGTTGGCTGCTGGTACGCATGACTGATCGGCCTGTGTGTCAGAGTACATGGCTTTCAGTGCATGTAATACAATCATGTGATGTTGGTGCTCACAACACTTCCCCCATTTTTCCTCATGCACCTTACACCCTGTGCTGGTGGTTGTTGTATTTACCCACATCCAACCTAGACAGAGAATAGCCTTCTAGCTTTAATGGTCTGAAAAATGAGGCACTTAAATTAAGATACAGGAGCTCTATTCCAAGCAAGACTGCAAAGAACTTGCATGTCCTCGGGTGAGAGACTCACTCTCCTTTGCTTCAATGCTCTGTTTGCAAAGTGATGCCTAACATGTTTCTATGCCCCAAGAGGATATGAGGATGCATATGAGGCACTTGGAAGCTATTACCTTAGGAACCAGATAAAGAAATCTTCCAGCAGCCCACTTGAGACCCAGATGTGGTAAGTCTTGTTGCACAGAGACATGGGGATGCATTAAGGTTGCAAGGAGTTCCTGGTGGGATCAGGCTGGCAGCCCTCTGCCCTGAAGTCTGTCTCCCACCACAGCAGTGAGAGAGGTTTTTGGGGTGCAAAGGTAAGCGCCAGCCCTCCCTGGGACCTCTTTTCCTTCTACAAATCTACAGCCATAGCTCTTGCATTAGATATGTTGGTGAGCACATCTCTGAGCAGTCCTGTCCAGACCCATTTGTAGAACTGTGGTCTACGCATTCGTCTGAACCATTTTTGACCATGCTGATGCCATCCACCCCAGAGCCCTGTGGCAGCAAATTACAGAAGTTACTACTTGCTGGGTAAAGAAGCACTGTATTTTATATCATTTAGGCTTATTTCCTACTGATTTAACTGCATGCCCCTTAATTGTCTGTCTGCAGGATTTAAGTGGTTCCCTATTCAGCTTACCTCTTCGCTGTTTTGTAAACATAGATCATATTCCACTCAGCCTTCTCCCTGAATGGTCGCAGCCTTCCTGGTCTCCCCTCATAGACAGCTGCACCATCCCTAGGATGCCCTGTGTTTTTGTTGGTTATTTCAGCTCCCCCTGAACACTGAGCCAAAGATTTCAGAGGGCTGCCCATAGTGACTCTAAGACCTCTTGCCTACATAGTAACTGCCAGTCCTAGGTTCAGTATCATGTGACGTGGTTCAGATCTACTACTTTACATTTATCCACATAAATGCCCATCAGCCCACACATTAATTTGTCTAAAGTCATTCTAGAGCATCTCACCATAGGCACAGCTGGTGACTGACTGAAGGAACTCAGCTGCCATCAGCAAACCTAAGTATTTCACTGTTCAACCCATTCTGTAGGTCACTGATGAAAGTGTTGAATAAAAATTATTCCAGCATCTTCCTCCATGGGTTACCACCACTGACTCGTCTCCATCCCAAGGCGTGACATTTGGCCCTGCTCTTTGCTTCTTATCCTTTGACCGTCTTTTAATCCTTAGAAAGGCATTTCCTCTCATCCCTGGCACCACAGCTTCTTTAATAACCTTTGCTGTGAAATCCTGTCAAAGGCTTTATGAAAACCCAAATATAAGGCATTTGCTGGATTCCCTTTATCCACAAGCTTACCAACACCTTTGAGAAGCCAGCTAAGCATGGCAGGGCTGCCTGAGCCCCCTCTGAAGCGTGAGGCTGTCCAGGCAGCCTGCCCGACGCACAGCCTGCTCGCAGGGAAAGGTCATGCTGCAGTGGGACCTGTGCACCATGACACCAGGGGCCAGAAAGCAAGCACCTCCCAGCCAAACCAGCCTCTGGCAAACTGAGTGGGGTTGAGGCCAAGCTGCCAATGAATCCTCTCTGCCCCTTCTACGGGTGGCCCCAGGCATCTTCTAGGAGGCACAGCAGCTGTCTGGTCTTCTTGGTTCTGCTCAGAAGGTATTTCTGCAAAGGCACGCAAGCCTCTCCTCAAGATGCCTGGGCAAGCAGAAAGCACAGGATGGGGTTTCGCATGGGCATGCCGCTTGGGTCGTCTCATATCTCATGTGGAGGAACTGAGATGGTTGGTGAGCGCTCCATGATCAAGACCCAGCTAAGAAATCCTAGTCAACACTTTCATTTCCGGGCTTTCCTTTTGTCTACTTCACCCAGTCTACTTTTGTCTACTTCTACTTCACCCAATACTGTGGGCACTCCAGTCTATTTTTTCATTTTTTTGAGCAGCTTAAGCTAACTGAAGCATACAATGGAAGGCCTTTGCAAGACTTTCTAACGTGCTCATTCAGTGTTTTAGCCAGCACAGGAAACACAGTTTCCTTAAAGCTCCAGAACATCCCTTGGGTCATAGGTCAAAGATGTCTAAGGTGTCTGGGATGCTTTTCCTAGATTTTTTTTTCTCTCTGACTCATGACATCTTGTTCATTCCTGAAAACACGTTTCTTCCCCTAGTCAAACCATTTTTCTTACAGTCACTGGTCTCCCCAGTCAGGTAATTCTGTTTACCAGCTGATCTGGTCCTTCCTTGCTGCCTCTGGGGATTTGGAGCGGGTAAACTGCTTTGCACATCACCACCACAACAACCTGGACATCCACCAAGCTCAGCATGCTGTAGGTGGAGCAGGTCTGAAATTTGAAAAGGACAGCATCTGTGCTCCCAGTGCTCAGCTAGGAGGCAGGCCAAGAATCACCAGGTCACCTCTTTTCTTCCCTCTTTTACTCTGAGCAAATGAAAGGAAACACGAAAGCAAATTTGTCAAGCAATGGTGTGTGAACTCTGCAAGCTTTGCAGATACTTGTTCTTCTCACCTTGGTTAATTCAGCTAAGGAAAAACACCTGAACTCAAAAGTGAGGCTTGCCCAATGTGTTGGCTTTAGTCCAACTGCTGTGGAATTTTGCTGATTCCACAGTCCTGGTGACACCAGGGGTTTAACACTGCAGTCCAAGAGGGGTTTCCTTGTGTTATCGCATTGTTCTAGGTTTGGCATGGTTTAAACATGTACTTATTCTTATTTGGAACTGCTGTTTTTATTCGGCTTTGCAAAGAACTTGGAGCTGTGGCCGTGGCTTTCTGACTCATCTTTGCTGCTAGGGGAGTTTCTGTTGCTTGCGGTGACATCACCAAATGAGATCAGCATGTCCTTAACATGGAGCCTGTAATTACAGGGTTGCTTCAGATAGCCCACAGAGCAGTGTTGCCCTTGCCATGCTTACTTATGATCACCTTGTTATTGGCAATGGAAAGCCGCATTTAAAGTACAACAAATGAGTGTATACTTCTGCAGTATCAAACTCATTAGAAGTCTGGAGAGAAATCCTTGCTACCCTTGTTTCAAAATCAAGGATACACACTTGCAAATGTGGTGTTTTCTGTTATGGCAAGAGGCTAAGTGTTATCTGCTGATTCATAGAAAAGCTATTATGACAGTGTCTAAAGACATCTCCAAGAGGTTTAGGCTTTTACTAGTAGGCTCGTGACTTGGAGTCACCATAGAGCCAGTCCCAGCTGGACCCACACCTGAGCAAAAGGTTTTTCTGGAGACGGAGGGTACAACTGTGCTTCTGAGAGTTGTTTTCCCCATGGACATCAATTCTGTGATGTGCCCCATTTTGTAGTAAGAGCAGTGGCATGTTGGGCACAAGCATCCATAGCTGCAGCAAGAGGGGATGTTTGTAAACTGCAGGAGTGGTGGTGATAGACTAAAACCTCTCTGAAACATTCTGTTGCAATGAGCTCTGTTCCCTCCAAAGAGAGGTGAGAAGGGAAGCAGAAAAGATTGACGAGTTTGTCATGCATCTCCAAAGTGTGCTTGAAACCTTTTATTTTCCTGTTTTTCAGGTCTGACCAGATCTTGAGTTTATTTCCTTTTTGGTCCTTGTAGAAACAGTTTGTAAGCATTTAACAGGTAGTTTTGTTAGCAGTGTTTAGTCTCTGACTGTTCTTAGGGTTGAGACTGCTTATACACCCCATCCCTTATGGGTTTAAAGGAAATCTCTCTCTACTACACTAAGTACCATAGTATAGAATCATAGAATCATAGAATCATTTGGTTGGAAAAGACCTTTAAGATCATCGAGGCCAACCGTACCTGTCCACTACTAAACCATGTTCCTAAGCGCCTCGTCAACCCGCCTTTTAAATACCTCCAGGGATGGGGACTCCACCACTTCCCTGGGCAGCCTGTTCCAATACTTGACAACCCTCTCCGTGAAGAAGTTTTTCCTAATATCTAATCTAAACCTCCCCTGGTGCAACTTGAGACCATTGTCTCTCATCCTATCACTTGCTACTTGGGAGAAGAGACCAACACCCACCACGCCACAACCTCCTTTCAGGTAGTTGTAGAGGGCAATAAGGTCCCCTCTCAGCGTCCTCTTCTTCAGGCTAAACAACCCAGGTCCCTCAGCCGCTCCCCATAAGACTTGTTCTCCAGACCCTTCACCAGCTTTGTTGCCCTTCTCTGGACATGCTCCAGCAACTCAATGTCATTCTTGTACTGAGGGGCCCAAAACTGGACACAGTACTCGAGGTGCGGCCTCACCAGTGCCGAGTACAGGGGAAGGATGACTTCCCTGGTCCTGCTGGCCACACTATTTCTGATACAAGCCAGGATGCCGTTGGCCTTCTTGGCCGCCTGGGCACACTGCTGGCTCATATTCAGTTGGCTGTCGACCAACACCCCCAGATCCGTCTCTGCCAAGCAGCTTTCTAGCCACTCATCCCCAAGCCTGTAGCGTTGCATGGGGTATATATAGTATAAAAGTTGATGTTTCAAAGAGGTTTCCTTTATTGTGGATTGAATTCTGCATGTGAAAATTCCTTAGTCATGAAAGATTTGCTCATGATCCCTTGCATCCCAGAGTGCAGCAGACCAATGTGTATTAATCAGGCTGATACTTGACTCATGCACACAGATAGTCAGTGGACCTTGCAAACTCTGCCTGCTTCTTGTAGAAGTGTGACTGCACCAGCAGCACCCGGATCACATATTGATAGAAAGCAGCATGCAGAAATCTGATCCCATGAAGGCTACAGTTATTTTGGTTAGATTAAGAAAAGAACATATTTCACACGAATGCATAATTGCACAACAAACTCTAGCTGTTTTAAAAGGTACTGAAATGCAATTGTTTCGTGAAAGGCCTGATACAAAACACATGAATGAGGCAGTCATAGTAGATGAGGAATGAATGAAACCACAGACAGCATCAGCATGGCTTTTGCAAAGAGCTACAGTAGTAACTTTTAAACTGTCTTCACTGGACTACAAGCAAAGCAATAGCCATAAAACTGTACAGATATAAAATCTGCATGGAAATTTTCAGCAAGCCATTCAATAACTGTACCGTGTTGCAAATAGGCTGTTTGTTTATGTTCAGGCTGGTAGCTCTCTCACACGACCCCAAGGGTTACTGCGTGCCCCACAGGAGGTGCCCCTGCACCCCTGTGTCTCACCGGCAGGCAAATGGCAAAGGCCAGGGAAGAGTGTTGGCTGCCAGAGCTGCTCCTGGGGGCTGCCAGCATTTGATGCCACTTGGATAAAGGATATGGGAGCTCTTGGTTGTGGCCACATCTGCACTAACACACAGTGGTGCCAGGGCTGGACAGCACATGCAGAGGACAGATGTGCTTTTGTCTCTGTCACCTCTGAACTTCAGCAAGTTTTAACCCTTCCACTCCAGCTCAGAAGCAAGTCCCATATCGTAACACCTCCATCTGGGGTGATGTGGGAAGGAACCAAGTAGGGATGTCTAATTTCTGTCTATGTGGGGGGTGCTGATACTGTACCTGGTCTATAGACACAGACCTCTCAGCTTTTAATGCTGCTGGTTGCCCATTCTTTCCCTTCAGATATTTAATTGAAATGTAATTCGAGCTTGAATCCATAGATGCCAGGTGAGATAAGGAAAATGAAAGCTGTCCTTCATCAGCATAAAAAACCAGATCTGAGCCAGGACTACAAATATTCAAATGATGGAAAAAGATGTCCCCAAAGTCTTTTGGCAGATAAGGATGACAATTTGGCTTGACTGCTTCGTGTATGATTACGATAAGCCCAGTACGCTGTGGTGCTGTATTCATGAGCACATCTGCAAAACTGAGAAGTTTTACAAGGCCAAGCACAAGTGACATCCATTTGAAAATTCATACCCAAATGTTCCCTATTTCCAGTTCCAGTCTCATGATTAGTTAATAACCTGTTCTAAAGTTTGCTGTTCAGGCAGGCGAAGAAAGCCAGACCCTGTGACTACCGTGATCAATCACATCCTGGGAAACGAACGACTTGACATAGACTGATCTTGCACCTCTGAAGTGGAGCTGAATTTGCCCAGAGCCCTGATGTCCTGAGTCAGAGACACAGAGAGTGACAGTCTGCCTCTCTTCACCCCAAATACTGACACTGTGCAGGCTGCAGGGAGTGGAAATGCCTCCTGAAATCAAACGGAAAGGAAGCTAGGGCAACATATGATGGAGATTTGCTGTTAAACAAGAGGTGGACACCTGCTATGCTCTCCAACTAATGACTGTGCTGAAGGCAAACACATCCTGAGTTGCCACAGGCTGAACTTACAACTCCCCAGGAAGGTCTCAGACAGCAAGAAGGGGAATTATCAAAGGAGCTTTCCTTTTCTTCCTCTCTCTCTTGCAAGAGCTGCCTCAGGGCTGTGAACTGCTCACACCTATGCTGCCAGGAGCATGGATGAAAAGGAGCAGGGAGCATGAACGTCAGTGTGGGTATGGACCCAGTCTCTGCACTGGTCTGCAGAGTTATCTCACCTTTGGGGTTATTGCTGCAGGGATAGTCTGTACTGTGATCAGGGGGCAACTACAGGACCTCAGATTTTATTTCATGACAGAGGTGCAAAAATTGTGTGAAGACCAGAACTCTCTTTGCTCTACTCTCTCTCATCTATGAAGATACTGAAAATAATTCCTTCTACACTAAGCAGTCTGGTAAATTTCCACTCACAACAATTATAGTGACCATCCTGGATGTTCCCAAATGGGTGTCCACCTAACTTACAGACGGTCACCTTCTTTTCACTCTCTTTTCTCTTTTAATCCTCCCCCTTTCTTATTGCAGCCAAGACGCCTTCTTGTGAGTCAGGCTGCCTTATGACAGAGGTCCCTCTCATGCACCCATCGCTTGAAAATCTGCCCTGCACTGTAGAATTGTAACTTTTTTCCCTCTGTTTTGTTTTTTTTTTTTTTTAAAAAAACAAACAAAAACAAGCCAATAAACAAAGAAAAACACTGGTGCTTGTGACAGTGAAGCCAAGTTACAGCCAGACCTTCAGTCCCATATTTGGTCTCAGGCCCCATCCCAGGCTCAGACAAGCATCAGGGCAATACAAACATAGGAAGTGAACCTCTGGCCTTCAGAGAAGCAGGTTTTGGTGGTGGTCAGGGTCAGGACTGCAGAGCGTTGCTGACCTTCACTGGTGCATTGGGGACAGAGCATGGGAGAGAGACCTTTAGGCTGCTCTCTCCTTTAGAAACGGTGTTTACCATCGCTTGAATCTTCAAGTGAAAAAGAATATATGTTCTTTTTTGTTTAAACATATTCTTATTTGTACAGCAATGTTAATTGCAGTAAAAAACATAAAACATACAGAATGTCTGAAATACAAATGGAAAAGATGTTCAGTGATGGAAATGGAAAATGTTTCAGTTGACCTAGATCAAAATTGTTTCCGGAGTTGCAGTTTGTGGAGACTTATGAGATTTTAATTTTTGGCTTGGAAAACTCTACAGCATCACTAAAGGTTTAAGAGACTGAAGGAATTACTCCCTGTGCCACTGTCCTAGCATCCCATCCACCTAAGAGCAGAGGTGTCTCTGGAACCCTGTGGTGTGACATGTCCAGAACCTCCTCCTCCAGTGAACAGGATGGAGAAGCAGTGCAGCTTGCCCTGCAAGCATTCCCCTTGTTTCTGTGGTGATCTGTTTGGTAACGTCCTGGTTTCAGCTGGGTTGGAGTTACTTTTCTTCCTAGTAGCTGGCATAGTGCTGTGTTTTGGATTTAGTATGAGAAGAATGCTGATAACACACTGATGTTTTGGTTGTTGCTAAGTAGTGCTTAGGCTAGTCAAGGACTTTCTTTTTCAGCTCCCC
>VYZW01013377.1:59799-86853 GCA_013401315.1 Balaeniceps rex
TCCCCCATCCCACCGGGGAGGGGGAGGGTGAGCGAGCGGCTGCGTGGTGCTTAGTTGCCAACTGGGGCTAAACCACGACAGGTAACAATGCCAGCATGCAGCCAGGGAAGAGACAGCGTGCTGCCCTTACCTGTTTCCACAGCACCTCAGAACAGAATCACAGAATCTAAGTAATATGAAGCCTCCTTGCATTTTGATACATATAAAACCATATCTGATAGGAAGGAGGCCCATAACTACCTTTTACAAGCCAGAAGAGAAACTGATTGAAATTCGGCCTTTTTCTTTCTGGTTTACCACAGGTGGCAAGATTTGTGCTACGTGGGAACGATGCAAACCAGAGCTGCTCCTTTGTTTGGTAGATCAACTTCATGTGGGAAGTGGATTTTGATTGCACCCAGTGGTAAAACAACAGGCTGTTTGTTTAACAAGACTAAACCCATGTCTGTTTCCCTGCCCAAAAATATCTCTCACAACTTATCATGTGACTGAGGTCAGCCTCAGATAGCTGAGTCCTTGTCTGTGCCCTGCTACAGCGTGAGTGAGCAGGCAGGGAGGAAAGTTTGCATTTATTCCCTAGGTTCACACTAGGCTCCCTGTGGCTCATGCAAAGCAAGAAGCATGTTATGTGTCCCCAAACCCCATGGTGAAATTCTGCACTGCTTTTATTAGCCTAAGGCCCCACTTCATTTCAAACATCACTCGCACTGACTCCAACAAAAAACAAACACAGGAAGCCTCTAGCTCTTGCTTTTTAACAGTGTTGCTCTACCACAGGGGTATTATAAGCACAGTAACAAATGAGGCACCAGCAAAATACATGGGCTGCTTTAGCAGATCATTTTCAAGAAGTTTCACCTTTGAATTTTTATGTGGGCTTTTTTACAGTTATAACGAACAGCAAATAACTTCTGAATACATGCTGTAGAGAAGTATAAACACGATTTCCTTTTGAATCACACACATCTAAGCTGAGTACATATGTGGATAGAGCTCTCCTAATAAAATTCATTTTATAAAATTCATTTAAATTCATAAAATTCAGATGGCAATTGTACAATTCTGCAGCCACTATAACCTGAATGGAGATTATATTTTTTCATATTGCAATAGCAATAGCAGTATAGAATAAGTCAATGTATGGAACTTGGCTCCTGTTTAAAGAAATCATGTTGTAGGTCACTGTAACATACTCTGCCTAACCACATAAAGTTTGCAACCTTAGAGCAGGATTGTAAGTAACTTAGAGCAGTACTGTAAGTCTTTGGAAGTTTGAAAATAGCTTGAAAGACTACTGAAGGTTAGGATCTCCATGCATTTCTTACCCTTAGTATCATATACAGCCATCTAGTTTGATGGCAGTCATGTGCTTGCTCTGCCATTGAGATAGTCACCAAAGACGTTGTCTGGTATGCTTTAGTTGACTGTACATTTTTATTGGAATCTGGACATAACTGTGGAGAAAAGACATCTTGAAGCTGGATCAATAAACAGGAGTCGTCTCTTCCCATAATAGGAACTGAGACTTCTCCTAAGCAAGACATGTCTTGGCATGTAGTATAAAGGGTGGTGTCCGGAGAGGTCTTTGCCTCAATTTGTCCTTGCTAGTGGCAGCTGGATATAAAATAATTGTAACAGAGATGCTCTGACATACCTTAAACCCCTCTCCTCATTCACTTCTGCATGCAGCTAAATGGCAGCTGCATTTTGCTCACTATGAAGGAAACATGACTGCAATCTACCACCAGCATAAATTGGCACGGCTCTCTTGGCTCTCGCAGAGGTACTGGGCAGGATGCAGTCCCTGGGACCTAGACAGGCTGATTTTTCAGTTGAGTGTGATTGAACTGTGACTTGAATCAGTGATTTCACATTTTCTGAAACACAAGTACAGTGCTGTGCTGTGTTCAGTGCTCAAAATCAAAAAGCACGTGACAGCTCCTATTAATAGTATAAATGCTAATCTTCTGGTAACTAGCACAACATGTTCATGCAATATGTTTGCCGTACTGTATGAATTAGTTTGGTCCAGCTTCTGATGTCCTCATTTCTTCATGTGCTCACTCGGGCAATGCTGGAATTTTTTCTGAGGAGATGGGGTTTATCAAAAAGGGGCAAGGCTATTCCTGGGATTTAAAGAGAGATCTAGAGCTCAGGTCACTCCCTTTTATTTCAGAAAAAAGCAAGTGTTGACTTTTATGAAGCCATTTCTACCTGTTTTTTCAACCGTTTCTTTTGTGCAGCAACTGTTGAACAAGCAACTTTTAATTCTGCACAAGATGAAAATTGCCTCTGAGATTATTCAAAGAATTCTGCTCCAGAATTTGCTCCAAAAAAACCCTACTGAAAATGATATGAAGGTCTGAGGGTTTGGCCCCTCATTTCTTAATGCACTGGAAATGATCAGCAGTGAATCTTTTGATGGATGAGAGGGAATGTTTCAAACCCCCCTCATTACTATTCACAGACAGTTTGGAAAGATAAGTACATAGTGGCTTGCTGTCCAGAAGGGCACATGCCCTTATTTCTCTTGTAAATTTGCCTAGGGAGCATTTCACAGGACACCAGCCTGAATTATATTGCTCCTGACAGTGATGTCAGAATGAGCAAATGCTGAGGTCATCTACAAGAAATGCTGCCAGTATGGTACAGCAGTCTTTGGCTTGTAGACCGATGCTTTCCCTGTCTTAAGAAAAACTAAAGACAGCAGGATAACTGCCTTTCAGCTGCATGGCCTGATTTCATGAGCTTTTGCTTCTGGCTGCAAACAGGCAGGGCTCCCTGGACACCTGCCTGAGTCTGGGGCTGCCTCCTCCAGGCACTGCCGAAGGAGCCAGGTGCCTGTGGGGACAAGTGGCAGGGATGGGGGCAGCCCATGGCCACCAGCAAGGCTGTCTGCAGCCCTGATGCCTGCGCTGCCTCTCCTGGGCTTTCCTCCTGATCGCTGTTGATGTCTTACATCTGCAGGAGTTGGACCCACGGTGACCTGCTTTGTTATTTTCTGTATCTCCCATGTTTTCGGGTTCCCCTGAATTTTGAAGAAATACCTGCTTTGATCCTTCTATCACATGGGGCCCCACCCTGTAAGCGGCCACCGATAGATGTGAAGTTTGCCATCTGGGCCAGACCTTGACGACTTTAAAATCTCTTCTCCACAGCACCATACTCCATAAGGTACAGATGGTGGCAAATGGCTTGCAAATACTGCACATCCATAGGCAGCTGGGAAGCCTGATATTGCAATATTCAAAGCTCAGTAAAACAAAAGCTAGGTGAGGCTGAGTGTCTGGTTGGAGGTGTACAGTCACGGGGACAGAGCTGGCTGCAAACCAACTGGTTCCCATCAAGTGATGGCTGCGTTAAGGAACAGGGTGCCTCAGCAGGGAGGGGCAAGATTTCTCTGAAGCAAGACAGGACAAGACCCATGGTGGAGCAGGAGCTCTAGCAGTGTCCTCCTGTCAGCTTCAGTGACTGCAGAGCAGTGGAGACAAGGCACCACATGAGAAGAGAGGAAGGGTTTTAATCCCGTCTTCCCCCACCTCTGCCTGGTTTCATTCACTACCAGTGTCACTTCTGACTCAAGCATTGCCATGCGGTACCCAATGTCAGCACAGAGCTGCTGGCAAGAGGATGAAACATCAAATTGTTGCCCTGCTGCTGCTGCCTGCCCACGTGGCTGTATTTCACTGTTTCCTTCCCCCACCGGTTGGGGTGAGGGTCGGTGGGAAGTGCAGCCCCTCTTGCTGGGGGGGACGTTGTGAAGGACAGCCGTACAGCAAGTGCATCTGTTCTGCACAGCTGGCCTACTTGGGAAGGGTGGGTGTGTATGCTGAATTTGGGTGGGGTTTTTTTTGTTATCCCAGAAAGGAGAGGAATTTTCGTCATAACTGCAAAGTGCAACTCTCTACTGATGAAGGGAGAGAGAAGGATCGGTTTTCCTTGTGGAAAGTGGATAGTAAACACCACTGGCAGCCACTAACTGCAGTGAAAACTCTCAGGATCTCTGACTGCCCTGCTTTGCATGTCTCAGACTGCATGCCCCAAAACCTGAGGCATGGAAATTTCAACTGCTGACTCCAGTGAACTCAGTTATACTGCTTACAATATTTTTTCAGTGTTATTTTTTATACTGGAGAGATCTTGTCTGCCTCCTGTAGTTCTTTGCTTTCCAGCCTCTCCAGCATTTCCTTGCTGCTTTCATAGTACCAGGGCTAAATTAATCCTTATTTCACCTAATGCAAAGCTGCTTCCTGAGCACCCCTGTGTCTCTCCCTGCTTCTGCTGCGCAGTCCTGGGTCATGGCAGGGTGCTGCTATTTTGCTGTATAGAAAACTCAAAGGCTTTGCCCTCCCTAGTGAGTCTAGCACTGCTGCTGTGAGTTTGAGATCTACCTAAGGCTGCTCTGAAGGCAGAACTCCTCACGTATGGCATTTACAAGTAATAAAAAAATGCCTTTAGGGAAAATAATTGCTAAAATTTGTAGAAGAAACAAGAGTGGATGTATTTCTAGGTTTGTGAGTAGTGCTGTCAGAGATGTGAGAGCAGCGTAGGTTTAGGGACCAAAGCCTGCTCTGGCCTGGTGAGATTAGGCATCTACAGCAGCAAAGGAGGAGCAGCACTTAGCCCAGGACATGCTGTCTGCAGGACTCTGCAGGCTCTGGAGTTGAGAAAAGGCTTTGCTACTTGCGTTAAGCAGCACAGTGCTGTGACCACTCTGGTAAAAAGACACAAGTTAAGCCATTTGTGTGTGTCTACACAGGAGCGCTCACTGTGCAGTGCTGGGATTTGGTTTTCTGGAGCCGTAAACTGCTCTGCCACTGACTGTCCCACTGGTGTCCTCTGCCAGAAGCCACTCGCTGCCTCCATCCTCAGTTGAACTAACAGGCACAGGCATGTAATATTCTGCTTTATATGGGGATTTTTTTTCCTGCCTTTGACAAGACAATGGCACTACAGTATTGAATATCCTTTCTAAATTTAGTACAAGGACCTGGAGTACTACTGCATTATAGCTCTTTGAACTGAGACAAGTCATGTAATAAGGATTCTTGCCAAACTAGAGCTGCTTTTGAAATAGAAGAATTGAGTGCAATAAATATCCCCATGTACTGGAGAAGTCAAAGCCACTGTCTTCTGTTCTCCATGTTAGAGGTAAATACAGAAATTCACAGAGAAAAACATGCTGTCCATGCATATCTAATGTGCTGTTGAACTGCTTTGTATACAGTTTTGAATTCATGAATGTAGAAGCGTGAGATCGGAGAGAGATAAACACTTTTTTTTTTCCCTGTTGATAAGATACACCCTGCAGCTCCTTGTTCCTCATAGCATGGAGGGTCACCTGTGACCTCCAGCCAAGGTCAGTCTGTTTCCTACCTGCTGTACAAACACATAGTAAGTAACAGCATCTGTTCTGATAAATTTACAGCGTAAATAGACAAGGTCAGTAAAGGATTTAGAATGAGAGCATAATTTTACGGCCAGCTATCTGAGGCTCAGAGGAATTAAGTTTCTTGCCCAAGGTCGCATCAGAAGTCAGCCAGCAGGCGAGGACTTGCTGCAGCTCTTGGAGGTACACATGTAGATCCTCTGGGGAGCACCCAAAGAGGGCAACTGGCCTGTTTTGCCACACCTGCAATCCCTCCTGTATTTTGTGACCGTACATGTGGAAACAGTTTATCAAACACATCATTTTATAAGTACTGTGAACAGTATAGTGTGGGTTGTTTATTTTTTTTTGCATTTGCATTCTGAACTGTAATGTGTGCAAGCAAAACTCTTGGTTTTGCTTTTAAAACCCAGAGACCATTAGCAATGTAAAGTCAGATTTTATTTCTGTAGGTAACTGTGATGAGTTTAGAGTTATTGCTGAATCTCAAGATTTCCTTACACTCTTGGTGTTTGCTGTTACCAGCCCACAACAAGGGTCTTGCAGGTTAGTAGAGGACTGCCCTGTAGAGTTGCTGGGTCTCCTAAACGTACAGAGTATGTATGGCACTTCACAAGCCATCCACCCCTTGCTGACACCTTTGCCACCTTCTGAGTGTGGAAAAGTCTATGTTCAATTTCCTGGGGACAAACGAAAGAGAGAAAAGACTGAGTATTCTGCTTTCTATCAAAAAGGATCAAAACTTATGCTGGCAATCACAGAAACAGGTATGAAAACAGAGTGCTTCTTTAGGATTGTACTTACCAAGAAGGGTCTTCCCCACAGCCCCACCTACAGGTGGCTCCCTGCCCGAGGAAATCCGTGGCGCTGGCTTTCCCAGGGGCAGGCAGGGGTAGCACCACATCGCTCGTACTGCATCACCTCCAAACCAGCTCCCTTCGCTCACAATGGCATTGCTCATTCCTATTTTCCTTCCCACTGTTTGTGCTGTCTGGATGCTGGGACAGGCATTTCTGCTTCATGTCTTTAGGTTTGCTTAGTGAACACATTTGTTGCTTCGCTTATATCTCTTATATCTCCCTGGCCTCTCCTAGCACTATCATCTGATGACAGAGATCTCATTTGTATATTTAATCATTTCTTTTATAAACTCTGAAGGTTTCATTCTTATACAAACCTCGCATAAAGATATAATGTGAAATAACTGACGGTGAGTTTGGGTAGCTGCTGCACACATGGTGCTCATCTTACAAGGAGCCTTCTTCTGGGGCCCTGTCCCAGCACACTGGTTATACATGGTAACAAACTATTAGTGGAAACATTTCTGTTCAGTGTGGAAGACTATTTCTGAAGCATCTCTAAAGCACCCTAACTGCAAACTCTACCTGTGAGGCTAATACCCCTCTCCCTCCTCACCAAGCCTGCAGAACTGCTGTCATAAATGAGTCTGTGTAGCAACGGTGCAGCAAAGCTTGGATCGATGATGGCACAGCTTGGTAATCTTTTCCAAAATGGCATATGCTCAAAGCCAACACTACTATGTGACCCCTAAGGACCTTGGTCTTCTGGGGAGTGGGGTGGGTTGCTAGCACAATTGCTTTCCCTCTGTCTCTTCAAAATTACCTGCTTTTTTCTGGATGTTCAATAGGTGAGGTTCATAGCAAACTTTCTTGCTTGTGTTATGCTACCAGTCAATGTAATTGTCTACAAAAGGAACAGAATCAATAAATTCTCTCCCCTCTACCATGTGTTGCTTAAGAAAGGGGATAAATGATCTGGTTCCAAATCATCTGGTGTGGATGTTGCTTCTGTTTTTGATTCAGGATCGCCATGTCTGTAAGACTAATACAAATCTTTGAGGTGATAAGTGCAAAAAAAATTGACCACTTCATAGGCCTTGTTGCAGTTTATCTTGGCTCTGTAGAGGACTATCTGATTTGTGAGCAAGTTCCTTTGGATCCGACATGAAGTTAACTTTTACAAAAGTGTTTATGTCTCAGGTCCTATTTCAATGTTGATGTGTACTGATTTTCTTCATGCTCTTTGCTTCACTATTACTGCTTTGGTATACGTGATTTTTTTGCATCAGTGTATGTCAGGAAGTATTTTACTTAGTGGTGTTAGTAATATTCATTTATAATTGTATTCTAGGAACAGTATGCATTTCCAGACATCTAGCAGGGGCCACCTCTGACCTAAAAAAGCAGCCAGGTTAGGGGAAGAAAGACAAGTCTATGACACCAGGCAAATGATGCCCTCACTCAGCAGATCATAAACGTAGTATTTGAGCTGGCACTTTTCATGAATGTGTTCAGCTGTATAGAAATACTTGTATGTGCTGAATGAGATATACCCATTGGCATAGGCACCCCAGCTAACACTATTAAAGTGTACATTTTGAAGAGTTTTAAAACTCACAATCAGGGAGATCTAACTGAAAACTAATCCTGCATTTCAGTCTGCATTTAGTAAATAAAGCACCAGTCTGGGAGAAATTTAGTAATGGTGAGTAGACTTCCTGCTCTACCTATAAAAATGGGTGTATTTTGGTGAATTATATGTTAAACATTATGAGATAAATATTAAAATATCCATCCTTTTGGCCTCACAAAGATCATGAAAGAAAGATTTTGCGGTCTGCTCCTGTAGATTGGCTTGGACAAAGGTGCCAAATCAGCGAAAATATATGTGTCAGAAACATATGTATTACATATATTCATAAGAATTGATAGAATTTTTATATTGGTCTGTGTGATATGTACTTACTTAATAAACCATATATTTTGTACCTGATATGGCATATTTAAGAAATATGTTTAGACATGTAAAAGTACATCTGTAAGCTGGATCACACTCATGCACATCTGTATAAACACATACACAGAGCTAGGTAGATAGATATAATATGGCAGAATGACCACAATGGCAAACTATTACAGAAATATCCAATGCACAATATGAAACAAAGTAAAAATGTAAATGAGACATTTTACGAAAACCACGAATGCCTTCTACTTCTGCCTTTGGAAGCTGAATGTTGCCTTGCTCTGGGTCTGTTTTTCCCAAAGGTTAGCAAAGCACTAATTACAAAGTGTGAGGAGCAATCAAATTCCTAACAGAATTTATTTTGAAAGCATTTTTAGTCTGAGCCTCCTATCCATTGTCTCCACAATTTACCCTCTTCAGTGTTGTTCCTTCATGCTTTTTGGAAACAGTCTTTTAAGAACTAGAAAAGCTTCAGGAAAAGAAACCCATTCAGAGAAAGGGTAATTCTGAAGTACTAAAAGAGTGTAAAATTTCTGTTCAAAGGAACACACAACTGAATCAATCAATGGGGGATGAAAAGCATGGCAAAAATAGCCTAAAAAATAAAAAAGATTTAAAAGAAACTTTCAGGGATTGAGCCCATCCTTATTCAGTTAGGTAGCAGATTTTGGTGACTGAAACAGGAGCAGAAACAGGCCCAGTAAATCAAATCATAATGGTGAGTGAAGGAAATATCTATGTGTACAGATCATAGGTGACATATTTTTAACCTGAAATGAATTTTCTAGTCTGGAAAAGCTCTTCCACAAAACCTGTAAGTTTAAAAAGTGATAACAGTTTGCAAGCAGACTAATAAACCTTTTAAAAAAGGGTTTTTTAATAGGCCATAGAATATAAAGTGAGGTTAATGAATCAGGGGCCAGTGTGGTCTCATGAAGGATGTTACCTATATCAGATGTCACCTGGGCATCAGGGCTGTGATGCTCTGTAGCACCCAGAGGGATGGGTTGAATTTTCCAGGGACAGCAAGTGCACACTCAGTAAGAGGAAGGAAGAAACTACAGGTCTTGAATCCTAATCCTAATTAAAATACTGAACGCTAAAATCAAGTTACCTATTATTGCTAACAATGGTTACTGGAGGCAGTAGACGTGGCGATTCACATGTGATGGGGAAAATTATGAGTACAGGAGAGGAAAACCCCCAGAGCATACGTACAGTAACACAACAGGGAAAAGGCATGTACAAAGCAGGTCATGCTATCCCAAGGTTAATAAGCAAAACTGTGGAAATGACTGAACATATGGAGCAAGACACTTTTAAGATACGAACGAATTAATTATTGAAGACACATGCTAAAAGAAGACAGGATAATGTCAAAAAGCTTTCAATTATTTACACGTTATTGCACTGAATCTATAAGCTAAGTGTCATGCTTTGTCTCATACCGGGGCTGTGTAGAGAAAGCAACCACCGGAATACCACCAGCAATTTGTCTCCCATCAAATTTATGGTCATATAGATCCACTTCCTCATTTACAAGTGAGATTTCACACAGGAATGACTTACTGAAAAGTAACCTGCTGGGAAAATAGCTTCATGATCACTGGTCTGACTGTGCACAGGCATAGCAGGCAGCTAAATGGGTGTTATTCAGAAATATCCTTTATTATTAAAAGAACAAGGTTTATGCAATCTTTGCCGTTGTGAAACATGGTACTATTTATCTGGCTTTTTAAGTAGTATTCTGACAGCTTGTTAGGCATACTTCATTCTATTGAACTGGGCTATGATTTCTTGGACTCTGACAAAACGTCTGATTTTTTCCAATGATAGCTCTCACACATGCTCTCCTCCCCCCCCGCAACACACACACTTTGAGGTAAACTCTACTGCAGCATGCCAGCAGTGTTTGGCTTTGCACAGAGAAGGGCATATCTCATTTGTGTTAAGGAGATTACACCCACTTTAATAATCTGCATTTAATTGATATACTTATGCATATGTTTAGAGTAGACCAGAGAGAATATTTTATTCATTATAGAGAAATCAGAGCCCAGATGTGATGTTTCAGTTCTTGCCTGCAGTCATGGTGTGTCTGTTGGCTATTTGCTTCTAGCAAGGTGGATGCTTGCCTGGGGGAAAACCTGCCTGAAAGTCAGCACCTGCAGGTATTCCCACTCTGGTCCTTTGCTCCTTAACAGGTCTCAAGCCCCAGCCCTTCCATCCACTGAAAGTATTTTGGGGATCATGTGGCTTCACTGTCCTCATGGAGGCAGTGTACCCTAAGTGTGCCCCTTGCACCTTGATACACCTTTTTTCCAGGAATCCCAGATGGGAGTGCTAGTTCTTTCTTTGATAAAACAAAAAATGGAATCTTCTGATTGAAAGCCTAGCAACAAAAGAGTAGTAGTAAAATAAAATTTAAATCCCAATCCTAGCTTAAATTTAAAATGTGTTTAACAGTCTATTAATTAATGCTTGGCAATGCATGGGGAGGCTGGAATCTATGGCTGTGTGAGACACTATGCACTGTTGCTCTTTTATGAGCCCATCAGCAAGATGCTCCCTGGCCCCACATAGGGATAGCATGATGCCTGTCATAGGAACTAAAAGGCTGTGATTATCCATATAGATCAGTAAAGCCGTGATTTCTGAGAGGAACCAGCATGGTATAGAGTCCACACCTGATACATAAATGACACTGGTGACAGACTGAGTAACAACTTCCCCTGCACTAGCATGTTGCATCTTCTAACTTGAAAATATTGTGAATTCAGGATGAGGGTTTTACAAAAATATTGCCTATGTGGAACTCTCTTTTAGAGAAAGTGGCAAGCGCTACAACTTTTTTTCACCATACCAGAATCACAAAATTGGAAATGTACTTGTGTGTTTCCCTTGAGTCATAAAAACTCCAGCCTAAAACTATTTTTAAAAGCCCCAAGATATTTTATTCTGTATTAAATGTGCACTTCATTCGAGCAAATGATCCCTTTCTTCCATGCAGTAGAGAACAGGGATTCAGCCTGCTGGGCTCACCACCTTTTGCGAGCAGCTCTTGGTGTGCCTGCGGCAAGGCAAGCCCATGCTCCTGTCAGATGTTTCCCTATTTCCTGTAACAGGCGACAGGCTGGCTGTGGCTTGTGGGTAGCCCTTCCTCATTGCTGCCCCAATTTTCTTTTCTTTCATGTTTTTCAGTTTCCTTTCTTTAGGAACAAATGGATTTCTTTAATAAGCACTGATTCTAGGGAATCTGTTGTAGCCTTCTCAAAGGGGCTGGAGCCCTGACCTACAGAAGCATTGATAAGCCCTAATTCATCCTCAATGACCAAGGTACATTGGCCTTTTAGAAAGGAATTTACAACCTAAATTTAGCTGAAGTCAACAGGAAAAATCATCTGAAGAACCTGCTTAAATGGTGCAAACTCATTTTCTGAACTGTGTGAAATCTTACATGTCCGGGGGAAAAGAAACCGCTGAGATGAGACTCTGAATGTGAAACATTCATCTTGAACATTACATTTCATTCAGAAAGTTGCAAACACATGAAGATGAGGGTTTCAAGTGAAAACACCTTTCTTTCTGCCCTGAAAACATTTCTGGTGGACTGACAAACTTGACGTCTGCATGTATCTAGTGAACGTTTGCATATGTGTGCGCACACACCCCCCCATACACATGCACACACACTCGCTCAAAGAACTCCCTGACAGCCTTCCATTTCCAACAGGTAGTATCAGACTGGGTACAGAGCAATTGTGACATGCTCATATCTGCTGTGTGGGTCCAGGCAGCTGACATCACATCCATATTCTGCTGGAATGAGGAACAAAGGAACTGATTTTTTCTGTCTTGATGAATTGCTTTTTGATGAGGAGGCTTTTCTCCAGCGGGGGTGTGCACATAGTCCATAACACCTGGCACAAGTGCATGCCTGAAAAATACTGTCAAATGTTTTATATCTTGCTGCTGGTGCTCAGGTCTTCCATAAACACAAATACTGTGATTACATCTCATTTGAATAGCACCTGTACATCAATCAGGGCTGCTGTTTCTGTCAGGCAACCACAAAGGTCAATCAGCAGCACACTGGAATTGCACAATTATCATAGGAATCTTCATGAGCTCTTGCTGGAGATAATGAAATACCATGATCTTTTCCTACCACATGTACCATATTATTTGGAGAGATGCTGAGATTTTGCAAAGTTGTAAGCATGTCCTATGCCAACGCATGCATGAGATAGCCTAGCTCTGCCTTTGAGAACGGCAGCCTCCTGCACCTTCAGCAGCCCTGGGACTAAGTGTTTCAAACAGTGCCTTCCAAGCCCCCTCTATTCTCCCCCAAAGCTCCCAGTCTCTGCAATTGAAGTCATTCACCAGTTAGGGATCATTCACTAAAGAAATATAGAAACACCTTTTCTATACCAAATCTTTAAAAACATTTGTAGGTGGTATTTCTGCTTCAGCTGTGGATAGTAATTCCCATGCCCTTGTAATTTGGACTCCCCTGAGCACTGCCTGGCTGAAGGATATTTTTTTTATAGAAGACATGTCAATGCATGCTCCACAATGATTTAAAAATGCAGTGGAAAGATAGCTGTGAACGCTTTTATCTGTGATTCTCACAAGTCTTAGAGGACTGTGTACATTCCCACACTCCTAATCACTTCTGCAAAGGCAGTTTGTTGTCTTTGTCCCATGTCTGGTGAACTTTGTTTGGGAAGAAAGTAGGTAACAGCAGCAGAAAACATGCTTGTCAGCAAATACTGCTTGCATAAAAATAACTCTTAATCCTGCTAAATATCTTCTTTCTCTCAGATTATTCCTACTGTGCTTTCCAGTGGGCACTAAATGATGAAGGCACACCATGTATTGGGTAGGATGGCCAGTGCACCACAGGGAGTTATGACCTCCCTCGCCATGGCCCCAGGTGAGGCTGCACCTGGGATGCTGTGCAGTGGTTTTAGCACCCTGTTTAAGAGGGATGTGAGGAAGCTGGTGAGGGTCCAGCAGAGACCCTCTGAGACCTCAGGTCCTAAGGCACATGGAGAGGCTGAGGGAGCTGGGCTTGCTTGGCCTGCAAGGAGGAGTCTAAAGTACAGCCTAAGAGTTGCCTGCAGTTGTGCAAGGGGTGGCTGCCAAGGTGGTGGGGCTGAGAGCATCTGGGTAGCGGCAGCCAGTGAGATGAGGCCGCAGCATTGCAGCTTGAGAGATCAGACTGACTCACTATGAGGTGTCACAGCAGTGGCACAGGTGGCCCACAAAGGGGTCTCCATCCTTACAGGCTTTCAAGGCTTGGCTACGCAAAGCCCCAGCAACCTGTCAGAGAGCTGGAGAAAGTCCTGCCTCAAGTGGGAAGTTAGAGGAGAGATCTCCAGAGTGCCATCCCAGCCAACACTCCCGTGATTCTCTGATATTTGAACCTATGAGCCATGCCACTGTGCTTCATACCTTATATGCACAAAATACTTCACTAACTTATTTTATTATTATTAGATTATTTATTATTAGAAATAATAAACAATAAATTGGAGCACCTCTCCTACGGGGACAGGCTGAGAGAGTTGGGGCTGTTCAGCCTGGAGAAGAGAAGGCTGCAGGGAGACCTTAGTGCGGCCTTTCAGTGCTTCAAGGGGGCCTATAGGAAAGATGGGGACAGGCTTTTTAGCAAGGCCTGTGGTGACAGGACAAGGACTAATGGTTTTAAACTAAAGGAGGGTAGATTTAGACTGGATATAAGGAAGAAATTTTTACAATGAGAGTGGTGAAGCACTGGAACAGGTTGCCCAGAGAGGTAGTGGAGGCCCCATCCCTGGAAACATTCAAGGTCAGGTTGGACGGGGCTCTGAGCAACCTGATCTAGTTGGTGATGTCCCTGCTCACTGCAGGGGAGTTGGACAGGATGACCTCTAATGGTCCCTTCCAACCCAAAGCATCCTATGATTCTATGATTTAAAAGTTAAATTCACACATGTTTTCTGCTTGTTGTTCTGCAGCCCTCAGTGCAGGAGGAGTACAGCAAACTGATCCTGCTGCCCCTCCCCAGGACCCTCTGCGTTCACACAGATGTCCCTGGCAGAGAGGCTTCCTGGGGGTGGGGTTTGCTGTGCAAGGCTCACCCTCTCTCTGATCTGCCAGCTGTAGTTGTGGAGCTGGATTTTGACACTTTGAATGCAGCTGGAGACAAATCACAGATACAGTGTAGGTGCGATTTTTGCTTCAGAGCAATGACATGTCTGCATAGGTGTCTCAGTAGCAGAATTCAAGGTTTTACTTTTGCTTTTTCAATTTGAGAGTTCATGCTGCTGTGAGACAAGGGCAACGGGCCTGTGTTTTCGAGCAGGATGGAATCTTTTGTGTGTACTAGGGAAGAAGATTTCCCCAAGAGAGCAAGGAAAGAAGATATTGTGAAGCAGTGGAGAAGCGAGTAGTAGGCTTTCTGTCTCTCTTTGACTTCACAAAAACATGTTTGCTCAATTTTTCCAAGGTTCAGAAATTAATCTACAGGGAAAGTGATGAACCGAGATCACACCAGCCCACAGATGGAAATACCTCAAATATGAGCGTACAAAGATTATCTGTATGTCTATTTATATCTGTCTATTTATCTGTCAATCATCTAGCAATGGTACTTTCATAGCAACATCAGAGTTACATCTGAAATCCGTCCACCTAACACCTGCATCTGGACTGCTAAAAATCACTCTCACTTCAATCAATCGGCTTTTGTAACTGCCACTGGCATGAACCACTTAATGAAGACAAGCCATGGTGATTATCCGCATGTGAATCTCTCCATCCAGGCGTTTGTTCATTTACTTTCATAATTTTTATGGCTTTTTTGTCATGGGAAAGTCCTCTGTGAAGACAAGTTAGCTAAGCTTACAATGAGAGAGGAAAAGTGAAAGTAATCCCCCATGGGCAATATTTCAGCTCCCACTGTAAAAAGGGATTAATTCAATTACATTTAATATATGGCATAGAGGAACAGGGGTCAGGGTCAGTGACAGGAACAAAGTGATGGGATCTAGTCTCTTATTAGCATAGCAGTGGTGAGAAAGAGGAGAAAAACCTATGGCAAAGGCATACAAAGTAAAAAGCATCCCTTCAGACAAGTATTTAGGACCGACCTACCTTTAAGATTGTCACTGTGTAACCTTCTGAAGTCATTTATAATCACTTAAGAATCTCCCATCTTACTTAGCTTCTATTTTTGGTGCTGCTTTTCAGTTACTTCCTAAACCAATGTGGTTGTTTGCTTCCCTTCTTGTTTGCCAGTGTTTCCAGTCTATCTCCTCGTTATCATAATTTTTTTTTCTTGATAATTGTTAATAAACATATATGTTTCAAATTACATCCAAGTAACCTATTGACTTCCATCCTTTCCAGCAGGAGTAAATTCAAATCTGGTACTTTTTCTCTAGGGCTTAACCTTAAAACCTACAAGTACTTCACAATGGAGGGCAACAATAACCCACCATGATTAAAATCTATGAATTTTTTCATGCATAACGCATGTGGACTTCTGCAACTCCACCTGCATGTAAGCACCTAACTATCACCACAAATTTTAGCCAATTCTGCAGGAAACTCCAGAAGAAAGGAAAAAAGTCCTTTTCCCATACTTTATCTCTGCTAATATAATCAGCCATTTCTCTTGCCTTTTTCATCCTTCTTATCAGCTCTGACATGAAGTGTTAGAAAATTCTAGACTGCTGCTTAGAACTCACACCTTTCTCGGAAAAAATTGTCCCACCACCTTTCGCAAGCTAACACATGTGGATTCACAGCATCAGGCTTTTGCTACAAAATTCACTGCAATATCCCATTGCAAAGTAAGAAGTATTCCAGATGTGACCATAAGGACACCTCAGCTTTAACCTTGTTTTTACCCTACGGTTTTCTTTACCCATCAGACAATTTTCTCTCCAGCTTTTCATTACACCTCTTCCACAGCTACCTTCAGAGCAGGAGTTGGCACACTCTTTTTGCAGGGATGTTGATTGAAATGAGACACCTGCAGTTTCTGTGTAGTGTGTGCTCTTAAGATGGAATTCCAATATGTGCAAAAAATACTGTCTCAGTTGAGGGGTATGGAAAAAACTCCCTGTCTTTTTAAGTGGATGGCTATTTTAGCTCTGACTGCTGTCACTAAAAAGGTCCAGCAAATGTGTCTCTAAAAATACGGAGATTATTTTTCAGCTATAAATAGATGCTTTGAGAAACGAATACAAACCTCAGAGAGATTTTAGCAGTTGCAGACGCATGTAGTGGCTTGCTCCGTGGTAGATGTGAGCTACCTTGCACTTAGAGCAAGAGGTAAGAATGTGCAGTTGGGTAATGGATAACCACTGATGAGCCGCATCTTCAGCCCTTTGCTCAATATTGTTTGCCTGGGTGTCTGGCCTGAGTCTTTCGAATAAAATACAGCTACAAGCTTCCAGTCAAAGATGGCATGAAGGTGGGGTCAAACTGAGATCCGTCATGTCAGCCCAGCTGGTGAGGTGGTGAAGGTTAAATCTACCAGGCCAAGCAGGTTCAGGCCCGTGGTTCACCCACCCTTGCAAAAACTACAGGAGAGTCTGGGGGTTGCACAAGGGCAGTGCTTGTCCCCTGCCTGTCCCTGTCCCTGAGACATTTCCTTTACAGCAGAGGTCAAATAAATCAATGAGTCACAACCTGAACTGTATTTGCCATCTCTGCCGTGGTTTAGAAACATGCACAAATTTTCATAAGCATGCATCTGGCAAGGTAATGAGCGGTGTTATCTCCTGAGCATGACACAGTCCCTAAATAATGACAACTTTAAATAGTTATTAAATTATTTATTTATTAAATAATAATGTTAATTTCCTTTTTATTTCTCTAACAACAACAAAACTGCCAAGCAACTAATAATGCTCCTCATTACCAAAACTGAAATAACCAAAATTCCAAAAATGCCCATCAAAGTGGTCTGCTATTTTCACACGAAATGAAGATGTGCCAGAAACTCCTGAAAGTGCATGAGGGACTTTGCTAAAACTTGTGGATTTATGTGGAAAGCACTGAAGTGGCAGAGTCTTATAAATGCCTCAGATCAATACCAAGCTTGGCTTGCCAAAGCCCACAAAGGATGCTGGGGCTGGAAATTAGGAGCCGCTGACTCCCCTGTCTGTTGCTAAACTGCTAGCTCATGTCTTTCTATTAATGTTGGTAGTATTTTTAGAAATGCTCCATGTTACTCTTTTCACTTACCCATTCAAATATATTTGTTTTCTCTTGACCTATTGGCTGAACTGTAGTTACTGTTTTCACCTTTTACAGGAAAAGTGACGAACCTGAGAGAACGCAGCATTCCTCTTGATGTCTCCTGACTGTAAACTAAGGGCAGGCTACCATAAAAACAGCATCTGCTGTCCTTGCTTCTGTTTATCAGTGTTTCTTAATCCTTAACTTTTACTAGGCCAATTAGTTTTCTGTGTCTTGTCTGGTGCAGTTTGTTGAGAGAGGATGTTTTGTGCTTATGAAGATTTTAATTAAAGGTTAACTCAAGTATCAGGGTTTAACAGCCTCTAGAACTCAATTTACAATATGCTGAGCTGTCTGACCTGGCTAATCATGCTGTGGGCTAATTAGCGCCATGACGGGCGCAGTGCTAGCGGGAGCATGATGGGAGAGACGGCAGCTGTGCCCCTGCATAGGGAACCCGTTTTGCTCGGTGATGATGGGAGGAGCACAGCTCTTTCACACAGCTTTGCTCGGGGTAGAAACTAGCCTTGTGAAAGATCAGATGACAGCAAGCCTCTAGTTTAGCGTGGTGCCTGTGGAAGATAAAGGTTTCTTCCCTGAACCAGCTGGGAATTCTTTTCAGCAAAGCCTCCCCTTTTTTATGAACTTCGGATGGATTGTCAAAACTGAAACTTTTCATGGGGAACAGGCAGTCTCCCTTAGTTTCTGGATGGGAGACACTACTGCTATGTCCACTTGGAAATGAGATCATGATGTTGTACTCGATCTGGGAAAGCATAAAAAAAGCAGGAGCAGTCCAGAAAACAAGTTGAATTACTGAAAGAGGATAGGAAGAATATACTTGTGATGCTATGTAAACCCCTGGTCTGCCCACATGCTGGATGGTCTGTGCAATTCTGTTTCTGTGTCTCAAAGGGGATATGGCAGAAGTCAGAAAAACCCAGCCACAGGCAGGGGATGACCAGAGGCAAGGCACAGCCTCTGCCCAAGGAATGAAAGGGTTTTACCTTGGAGAGGAGCTGACAGGGTGGAGGTGAGGGGGCCCTGTAGACACCTGAGAGCTGCAGGCACGTGAGGAGAGGAACAACAGCTCAATGACTTTTCCATCACATGCTGTGCCGCAGGGACACGGATCTTCACACAACATGCAGCTGAGCTAGGGAACTCCCAGGCACAGGATATGGTAGGTGCTAAAATCCCACAGTGATGTAAAAGGCACTGAGCTTCTCAAAGCAAAAGCCACTGGGAGCTGCTAATTACAAACGCAGCTGCCTTGGCTGAGGGAGTCCTGGGCTGCCGCCTGCTGCCGAGGCAGCGTTCAGGGGCAGCTTCATGACACACTTGCTCTGCCCTGCCCCCGAGCACTGGCTTTTGGTAGCTGCCAGTCGTGGGACACAAGGTGAGATGATTTGGTCTAACCTGGTACAGCACTTCCTAGGCAATAAGTTTTTGAAATTCCTTACCTGATTTTTTTGATGCTTTTGACGCAGCGGAAAGTCTAAGTTTTCCAGAAAGAAAGTTTTTTTCAAAGAATGAAAATAAATAATAGCTGATATCTAAATGAAATGTTTAGAAAGTATTCTTTGCATTTTTTTCCTCAGTATCAGGGAGACACTTTGTAACCCAGCTGAGCAGGGCTGTGTGAGGTGCTCAGTCAGGCATATTGGAGGTTTCTCAATTCCTAAACACCTATGTTTTAAAAGTCTATTAAAAACTGTTTGAGCACTTCTTAGGAAGAAATGTTTCTGAACAAAGGACTGTAGTTTTCTTCAGTGGGAAATGAAAATAAACAATTATCCCTCCAAAGAGCTCTGCTTTTTCAATGCACATACCTTTTTCTACATGCACAGTACCAGGAACTGCTACTAGTCTCTCAGACATACAAATATAAACCATACCACACATTGAACCAAAAATTGTGTAAATTGGAGAATACAAGGTTTATATTCTTCTCAAAAAGTTGAACTTACAGGATACCCAGTCAAGAATTTTGCACTGATTGACTGTAAAAGGGAAAAGATACAAATCTGCCAAAATGGGAAATCCTGTATTCCCCAAAGAATCAAAACATTTTCTCAAACCCAGCAAGCACAGAGGCGGTAAGGCTGTAACTGCTGTTACAGTGGAGTGAAGAGAATTTACTATAAAGAACATTAATGAAGCTATCAAGGGTCCAGCCTCATAAACCCATGTCAGGCCACCTTTGTGGCAATGGGCACAGCTCAGGATCTGACATGAAGTGCAGTTAGGGAAGCCAGTTGGAAGCAGCTGTGGATACCTATGAACTGTAACTTGATAGACTCAGCGAAAGCATCTCTCAAACTGATAAAAGAGGAGACACAGACAGGATCACATGCTTATATCCTCATCAACATGTTGCCTACTGGCCTTGTTCAAGGAGGCTGCTACAGAGTTATTTTCCTTTAGGAAAAATCCTGAGGGACAGTGAGCAGAGTAAACAACACCTGCCTCACCAAGGGGATGGGCAAGGCAATCCCTGTGGAGTACAGCCTGCAATTAAAAGCCTCTGTGACTGGTGAAGGGGAACAGAAATTGCACTATAAACTGCCTTCTCTCATCCGTCTATAAAAAGCATCCTTCTTTCACAGATCACAAGGAACACGGCCGCCCATCTTTTAATTGCTGAAGTATGCTGCATGGCTTTTAACTGCAGGGATGCGAACAGTTGAGGCTGTTGTTTCCCACCCATGTGGGGTAGGCTCTGGTGGGGAGTCCGTCCCGTGCTGACTGTAGCACAGGTCACTTGAGCAGGCATGGAGATGACCTAGGAGCCCAACTAACAACCCCCCTGGCATTTACCACAGTGAGGTTGCCTGTGGAAGAGTCTTCTGCAAATGCCATGCAGGTTTGAATGTGCAGATCGATGATGAAAATCTTAGTGGTGGATGGCAGGATGTGTTGCTACTGCGAGGGCTGGTGGCCAGCTGTCCAAAGAAGCACAAGGCTATCGACTGGTCGCTAAGAGTTATAGTCTTCTGAACCAAAGACAGATAGCTGCCAACTGCAAAAGGAAGGTGAAATGCCCTCCTTCCTAATGGAGGTGGAATTTTCTTCTGATAACATTTTGCAAGAGATAATGATGCATGAACAGAGGTTTTCTAGACAACTCTCTGGTGCAGTTACCTGTTCTTTCAGGAGCTGTGCAGAACATTTTGTTACTCCAGTTAATTAGTGAGTCCCAACAGTGTTTCATGTTTACATGCAAGCAGTCTTTGCTCTGAAGAGCTGATGGGTTTATATACAGGCAATGCAAACATTCAGCTTCCCTAGTGAAGTAGGACACTCAGCTGTAACATTTCCCAGGTATGTTGTGTGACCAGGTCCATAGTTCTGGTAACTGCTACAGTCTTCTTGTTATCTACAACACCCATTTTGGTTTTTATTGTAAGTCCCTTTGTTTGCTTGTTAAACCTTAACTTTTTTCTCACATAGCTATTGCTTTGAAACTTTTTTTTTTCCTTGTGCTTTTGGGTTTTTTAACAGCAATCCCAGGCATTGACTGTAGTTTCCTTTTTATGTATTTTCATGTCAGTTGTTAAATTAGGTTTTTTGGAAGCTCCTTGCTAAGCTCTCACCTTGCCAGAAGTCCCTGCTGGGAAGACTCCCGTTGGAAACACTCCAGCTCCTTGAAGGGATGTGGCTTTGTCCAACAGGCGTCCACCTACACCTGGTGGCCACACAACAGGGACAAGTTGTGCTTAAGGATTTGCATACTGGAGCCTTCATCACACTGCACATTGATAAAAGGTGTGGGGAAAAGGAGGAAAACTGGGAAGATGAAGAAGGACAGTGATAAGGAGCAGGTGGAGGCCTGATGAAGCAGAGCTGACAGATGATAATGACCGGTAGTATTAGAGCATGAATGAGGGAAGAGTTAAGAAATGAGGGAGCATCTGGGGATGGTCTGATACCTTTGCAGCACCTGGGTGTCTGGAGTGATGCTAGTGCTGCCAGTGGGCACACAGGACCCAAGGGACCATGGCAGCAGCTGCTGACCGTGGGGGGCAGGTGGCCTCAATGGAGGAGGAAAGTGGCTGAGCTGTGCAATGTCCTTGGCCTGAGGCCCCAGCGGGGAGGATGCTCTTTCCCAGACTTCTCACTGCCTTTGGATGCCTTTCCTAGGCTTGCTGGTTTGGTCTTTCTCCTGGTGGCATTTCTGTTCACTGTTTGCACTGGTTTACAGCAGGTTGGTCACCATGCCTCTTCTAGTGGTGCAACAGAGGCTAGCAGCTTGCCCCAGGGATGTGCAGCTCTCTTCCCACTGGTTCCTGGCACTGCCAACCACAGGGACTGGGGAGCCTGTCCTGTGGAAGCACTGCGCTGTGTGCCTGGGCCCTCTCGTAGCCCTCCCTGGGCACCTGCACTGGCCTCTCTTGGAGAGAGATGGGTTACATGGACCTTTAAGTCAGACCTGCAGCAGCTGCTGTCATGGCTTTGTAACTAAGCCATAGGAGTTAATCAAGTTATTCCTACCTCAAGAGGTTAACTCCTGACACACCTTTAGAGAAAGACAGGGAGTTTTGATTTAAAACATTGAGGTGAGAGCATTGGCCTAGAAAATTGCTCTGTTGGTTAATTACATTTACTGATTTTTAAAAAGCAGCCTTTTTTACTACAAATTCAGCTGGCTTCTGCTTCTAGCTGTTTGATCTTGTTAAGTCTCTGCCTGCTGAAGAGCTCTCTGCTAGTAGTAATCACTCTCACATGCAACTACTTCTGCACAGGGAGCAAGTCGCCTCTTAACCTTTCCTTGGCTAAACCGACTAGACTGTGCTTCTTTGGTAAATAGCTTTTCCTGGACCTCCAATTTCGTCTGAGCTCTTTTCAATGCTGCAATGTGTCCATCACTGAGGGTCCCAGCAGAAGTGTGAGATTCTGTGGTGTCTGTACAAATGCCACATACCGCTACAGGGTAACACCTCCCCACGTCTTCTGATCATAGTCCTGTGCTTGTTACTTACTTTGTTAGGCACGCTGGCAGGGCAGGGTCAGTGGGTTAACCTGCTTGCCTGAACCTTTTTGAATCCTGGCTTTCCAAACTATGACTGTATTTGTGTGTCCTATAGCCTTCACTCCTACACGCATATCTGTAGACATAATGCAACATGTTAATATGAAGTTGTCTTACGAGATCTGACAGTAGTCATGGCCCTATCTATTCACCATTCTACCAGTTCTGCCTCCAACTTTTCTGCCAACAAATAATCCAACTTTTCCAGCTGTATGTTTGGCATCATCTAGAGGAAAATACATCTAATAGCACTGGCCTGTGAACAGACTCCTTCGGCCCACCAAAAATGCATCTATTTATCCTCTGTCTTTGTAAGTTTGAGATCTAGCAGCAGGCAGACATCTGAACATGGGTCTGCCAAGCTGATACAAAAAGGTATCTTCTGGCCAAGTTTGTTCTGGCGGGTAGGGTTTATCCAGTGTCTGACTCAAAACTGGACTGCAAACTCTGCTGAAGTAATGCTTGGTAGAGATCCAGGATCTGTGTACTTCATAATTCCTTCCAGTCTTCAGACCATAGCCAGTCCTCTGTGGCTGATTAACAGTAATTTTCCAGGAGTTAAACTACGAAGTAAGTTATGAAGGCATGCTTAACAAAAAAAAAAAAAAAGCCAAAAATGGAGAAACAAAACCCCCCAAAAGAGCCCTTCCTGGATTTGGTAGCAGCAGAGCGAGAGCTGTGGTGTCTCTAAGGAAGAGATGAACAAAGAAATGCAAGCTTGCTAGGCTTGCGTCTCTGTGCAGGACAGAGATGCAAGTTAGGCCAGCTGTTGCCAGCTCTATGGCGTGGGTTGGTTGGTTTGTTTGTTTCTACACCTACTGATTTGAGCTCCTTGCCCAGCTGCTGGGATTGGTACCCAAGTATCTGGGGCCAGGAGGGGCGGTTAGTTTTGTCCCCTCTGGCCTCCAGCCCCACAATGTGGGCATGAAGCGCCCAGCCCAGCTCCAGGCATGCTTCTCCCTCTGCCTGATGCTTTCTGCACTAGTGCAGGGGGCACAGAAGGCTGCCTGCAACTTTTGCTGAAACTGAAGGCTTGGTAGTTCTGCCAGAGCTAAGCAGGCAAAAGCCTGTTTTGAGGCAAGAAGGGCAGCTGGCACACGGGAGAGTTTCAAGATAGAGAGGGGCTGGGAAAGATAAACTGGTAGCAGTACGGGTGGGGAGAGTAGCATCTGAGGATGAGCAAGGGTCCTTGAGCCTGTGTGCTGGAGCAGGAGGATGAGGGGCTGAGGGAGCAGGCTGGGGTTGGTGGAAGAGGTTGTTCTGAGCTGGAGGCTGTGCTGAAGGAGTGGAAAACATCCAGAGCATCTCTTGAAATAATCCCGCACCTCTGAATACATAATGCTTTTATTTGTGCAAATGTCCCAAGAAACACTTGACAGAAAAAAGGCATTCACTGTGGGAAAAGAGGGAGTCCAGGCAGCACATACTTCAGCCAAAAGTCCTCCATCCTTTCAGTGGGGAGAAATAAAAGAAAAGCTAGACCTGGGTACTGAGAGGTGAGCATGTGAACAAAGGGGAAATTCAATGGGTTTGTGCCATCGAACGATTTATATCTTCTCAGCTTTATTGTGGTGAAGATAATAAAACAGAAATAGGTCACTGTGGTTTAAAGGTGACTGATCACTGGGAGGTTACATATACTGTGTTTTTCCTAATGCATTTACTGAAAACTTCACTGACTCTAGGTATTTTGCATGTATCAGTGCTTTTTGTGAGGTCTTATCTTTTATGTGACAGCTCAATTATCTAGAAAGTCAATGCAAACAGCTAGGGCTTTTTTCTTTGTAGACATTTAGTTTCGAATTACTGGTCATCAAACTGCGACCTGCTGGACTTTTGTGTATATGATCTCTTCACCTCTCCTTCTTCTCATTGCACTGTGTGTTGACTACTTAAATATAACTGGTTTTGTCTTCTCCTTTTTTTATACCTATTCTGCAATCTGAGATCTTCCACAGTGATAAGAACTCATGTTGCTGCTAAAATGAAGCTCAAACTGTTTGATATGATTGTTCATTTATCACTTGTGGAAATGAATTTCCAAATAAAGCCTTGTATATTGTCCTCCATTCAATGGTGAAAAAGCAAACCTGAAGAAATAATAATAATAATTTAAAAAAAACCCCAACACACAAACCCACACAACAAAGCCCGGCTGTTTACTGTGGAGTGTTTCCTAAAGGCAGCAAAAAAATACAAATGTCTCATTAAAAAGATATTCCATATCTCAGAGGCAGCATAAAAACCCGTATGATGTGGTAGTTTCTATAGTGACTACTCGCTTTCCTTTGAAAGCTCGCTAAGCAGTCAGACAAAACCAGAGTGACTGGCTGAGGTGTTGTGTAATTATTTCCCCCTGCCCCCCTAAAATACTGAATACACAGATTTTCTACTCTTGAATTGGAAATGCCCCTCCCTGTGAAAGAGCCTTTGTTGCAGGAGGGAAGGAGGGAGAGGCTTCAGAAGAAGCTCAGCAGTGGTGTGGAGAGCAGAAAATTAGTCAACTAGCTGAACTGGCTTCTGGCTTGTGGTCTGGCATTTGGCTAGCTCCAGTGGGACCCTCCGTGGGACCACTGCCCACCAGGCAAAACGCCCCTGCCTCTGAAGCATTGCAGCCGTCTCAGCCTCTCTGTTGTTGGAGGCAAATCACCAAGCAGAATAACGTAAAGAACATTAACAGAAGCACGGTGTTACACTTCGGCTTCCTGAAAACCTCTGGGCTGTGCTGCGGGGTGACACAGAGCACAGTTACAGACCTTGGGAGAGAGATACATGCTGGGAGTTTCAAGGAAAAAGAAAAGAAAAGCTGCTTTTTTTTTTCCTTGAAGCCCTTTGTTCTCTTCCAACATCTTTGCCCTACTTTTATTCGGTAGGGGTTTAACGGCAACACTTTTTTGCTTTGTGATATGAGCAGCACTTTATGGCAGAGCACTGAGTGAAATAGTATGCTTGATTCCTGCTGTAAGTTTTCAGCTGATTTTTATGAATGCCTTGTTGAGCACTAATTCCTAGAGAATGGAGAATCAGAGATGGGCCCAGCAGAAGTTTAGTTTTTTTTCCCCTCGTGGCTGCTCCTACTATATTAGTAGTGTCCCCCTTGACATTGTCACTCAGTGGTTCAAGAGCTGCCAGACAATCCCCCATGGCTGACTGACAAGAAGTGGGTATAAGCACTTTGGTCACAGGGGAAAAAAAAACAAACCACTTGGTGTCCAAAGAAATATGACTCACCTGACAGCGCAGGCTGCAGTAACATTGAGTTTAACCTCACCTCTAAAGCAATACTGCTCCGAATATGTCCTGGCTAGTTCTGAGTAAATAATTCAGCTGTGTGCATGATTTATTCGATTTGTTTCAGCTCTCCTGCTTACAGAATGGTGGTGAGACAATCCTGATTTCCTACCCTTGAGTTTCTCAGGAAAATTTCCCTCTTCATCCTGAACTCTGGATTTATGGCAAACATTTTGCTGTGAGAATTCAGTGGTTAAGTCTGGAGGCACGTTGACTAGACCATCAATCACATGGCATTGCTCTGTTGTGTTTTGGGTTTCATGCCTTTTCCGGATGGATATAGCTTGTGATCAAAAGCTTGGGAGATACTTCTGTTCAGAGAGGGGTGTTTTGAGTATCAAACCTGTGAATTTAAAATTTGCTCTCTGCAGGGACCATGGGAATAAAGTGAAATTGCACCAATAATCATGGGAAACAAACACAAAAGGAAAGAGTGTGTTTCTGGGAACAGTCAGAGAAAAACATGTGCATACCTTTGCTAGTGGCACTTTAAAAGATAAGTTGGCACACTGACCATGAACTGTTCTTGTGTTCTTAGTTTTATTGTTGCTGAATGATGTTCTGGTGCTAAAACTGAGTACAACTATGCTGTGCCTTTGGAAGGACAATCCTGGTTTTGATGTATTAATATTCTAATATAGAGTAAGACAATAGCTTTGAAAAGGAAAAAGGGAGGCTGCAGGGTAGGTTTTTGGCAAGAGAATCATCATCAAAATTATTGCTGCTCTTAACATACAATGCACTTAGATAATGTTAGAAAAAAAAGGTGTGCTATCAAAGTAGGTCTTAACTGCCTTTAAATTGAGGAGATTGAGTTGTGGATGAGATTATGATCTCAGTAACTCATCTTCAGTCTGATGTGGTATTTTGCTTCTGCATCTGTGACAAATCCAACTGTTCTAGACACACTTCATAAAGAAGCACCATAAATTAACACGGTGTCCACACATAAATACTGAAGAAAGGGTGACAAGCTGGTAAAAATGGTGGTTGCAGCAGTGCTCCAGGTATTAGAAAAGCTGGTTTTAGTATCTGACTCTGCCACAGACTTTCTCCAAGACCTTGAACAGACCCCTGAAGCCTGGTCGACACAAAGCAGTCCGTGGTGAATGGTCTGAGCTGCAATACTCTCACTGATGTAGCAGTCCATACGGCAGGGTCCAAAGTTAGGCTGACATAATGTGCTTTATACTGAATGGCTTATTGCCTTCTCAGAGGGGAACACACTTTATGGGTACAAACAATAGTGTTCGTGGCTGGGATTCTCAGTATTTCTCAGAGCTGACCTCATTTTCTTCTGTGGGATCATAGAATCATAGAATGCTTTGGGTTGGAAGGG